>CACRXK020000360.1:0-86399 GCA_902702795.2 Paramuricea clavata
CCTACTTTGGGGGCCAAGGTCGCCGTTATTATGTGCAACATTGTGCGACATTAGGCGACATTGGCAATTTTCAAAGAAAAGTAGTGTGCGTCGCTGGGCGAAACTGAGCGGCATTGGGCGACATTAGGCGACATTGGACAAAACTGAACAGTAATATCCAGATAACGTCAAATATTATAATTCACAAATTATGCATCTACATAGAAAATACAACTGACAGTAAATATCAAAATATAATTTAGTTATCAAAAATTGGTTCCTGTGGCAAAGAACACAATTAGTTTATTACAAATAGCAAAAATAACAAGGAACATTTCTCTAATGCATGAGTCAATTCCAGGAGTAACCATCCCCCCCCCCCTGGAACACACCCGGGGATTTGATTTGATTGGTTATGATAGTGTAAATGCCCGGGTGCCGGAACACAACTTGAAGACTAATGCACGGCCCCTGGGCAAGCTGAGAGTGGAAAATGCCCCACCCGGGCGACGATTTTACAGTCGATTTCACGAAACTTTGACCACAGATGTTCCGAACTTCGTTGCTAAGTTCGCAAGTTTGTTGCAAAGTTCGGAAGTTCATATTGGAATTCACAAGCCAATTTGTAAACAAAGTCCCTGATTGGTCCGTGAAGTAAAAGAAGCCATGCAATCAAATGAGTAGTTCACGAATCTCATTATAAACTTTTGAACTTCGCAACAATCTTGTGAACTTCGCAAAGAAGTTCGGAATATTTGTGGTCAAAGTTTTGTGAAATCGACTGTAAACGTCAATTAAACTTTTAATGGCATATACTTATAGTCAATTAATAACATTATAGTATTAAAATGCTATGGAATATTATAAAACATAAACCTTTAATAGTTGTATTTAAATTTGCATGGCACAGGGTATAATTTTCGCTTATTCTTACAATAAATTTCACGCCACCTTGACCACGAGGGCGCAAAATACGATCAGCGCGCCCACATGCTTGCCTGAAACTATGTTTTGCTGCCTTAAAATTTGTGGGTGGGATTCTGGGCAACCATTTGTCAAATCCCCGGGGTCCTCCAATACCCGGCCCCCGTGCACATATATGAAAGGCAAATTCCCGACACCTGTGAACTGTCTATCGGGCAAATTCCCGGGGGTGGGGTTACTCCAGGAATTGAGTCATGCATAACTGCTAGCCTGACAATTTACTCAAAGTTTATACCGTAGTACACATACATGCCCAGTGCATGGTACATTTACAGTATCATGGAATTCTGACTTCTTATTAAATTGACTGATGTAAACACCTCATAGAGTTTTAAAACCTGTTTATGGACTGTGGTATGCAGTGATGGAAGTGAAAGAATTGGCATTTAAGGTAAATAAATTGTCAGCTAGCTAGCTAGCTATCATAAACGTGTACAATGTAAATCATGTACCACCATAACCATGCTTGAAATCTAACCCACCAAACTGGCAAACAAATATCTCAAATAGTGATAACTATAAATATTATAGTTTCAATAAAAAATGGAACTTACTTTCAAAGCAAACAGATAGAAAAAAGTTTAATCCATATACATTTGTATAACTATACTGACTTACTTTACTAAAATTAGATGACAGTTCCTTTACTTTAACTGAACTAATAAATAATTAAATTCCTTTTATCCAAAACCTCAGAGACCTGTTCTTGTTCGGCTGGGATTTGAGCCCGCAATACCACGGCACGTCTAATTTAATGGTTTAGCTTCTAACTTGTACTACTTCGTGTAAGGAAGCATAATAATTGTTATGGCGGGCCTTGGCGACATTTTATATAAACAACCTGTACCGTAGATCTTTCTGTGGTGCGTTCATTGCTCTGTATCTTTTGCGATGATACCTAATTATGAGATGTCGATCATCGTAGCTTCGTCGAAAAGTAAGTACTTTTATTTTACAAACTACAAAGTCGTATTGGGCTATTCCATTTAATATCCGTACCCCCCCCCCCTGTCGAGAATCCCTGGAATTCTTCAAGGGTAAAGGGTTTTGAGATTGGAATTCTTCAGGGGTAAAGTGTTTTGAGCTTGGAATTCTTCAGGGGTAAAGTGTTTTGAGTTTGGAATTCTTCTGGGGTAAATGGTTTTGAGCTTGGAATTCTTCAGGGGTAAAGGGTTTTGAGCTTGGAATTCTTTAGGGTAAAGAGGTTTGAGATTGAAATTTTTCAGAGCTTGTAATTCTTCAGGGGTGAAGGGTTTTGAGCTTGGAAATCTTCAGGGGTAGAAGGTTTTGAGATTGAAATTCTTCAGGGGTAAAGGGTTTTGAGCTTGGAATTCTTTAGGGGTGAAGGGTTTTGAGCTTGGAATTCTTCAGGGGTAAAAGGTTTTGAGCTTGGAATTCTTCAGGGATAAAGGGTTTTGAGCTTGGAATTTTGGAATTCTTCAGGGGTAAAAGGTTTTGAGCTTGGAATTCTTCAGGGGTAAAGAGTTTTGAGCTTGGAATTTTGGAATTCTTCAGGGGTAAACAGTTTGAGTTTGGAATTCTTCAGGGGTATGACAATGAAAAACATGTATCCTCGACAGGGGGGGTACGGATATTAAATGGAATAGCCCATTTTGAACATACTATAGATGACTTTCTTTATTTATAGTCTATATAATATACATATATATATTCCTGATGATTCCTATACGGATGAAACAGACTGTTGTGGTTTTTTGAGGTAAAACGAAAAACTATATATATATATATATATATATATATATATATATATATATATATATATATATATATATATATATACTACCGACGGTACCGTTTCGGCCTTTAGGATACCTAGTGTACTTCACTAGGCTAGTGAGAGGTATTCTGTACTTTTGCACTCACCAGTTATCATGAATGTATCTTTGATAATAAGATCTAAGTTTGATTTCATATACAACATTTAATGGCATGTGATTGACTAATTTGACTGAGTTTCACAAAGAAACACATTGGAGAAGATAGCCAGAAGGCTGCCTTAACAACATAATTTAGGTAATTCTCATTGGAATAATGTGTTGTAATTCATATACATATAAACGCCAAATAACCAAGCCTCATTAATACTGGTGAGAGATGGTGCCCTAACAGCACATGCCCTTGGTGTTTGTGTACATGTATTTATGAAAAAAACATGCAGGAAACTAACAAATAAATAAGGAATAGACTAGTATGGATGACAAACTCAAAGTGCAAAATTGGGCATGCTTGTGTGAGATTATGCAACATTAGGCGAAATTAGGCGACATTAAGCGAATAGACTGTTAGGCAAAGTTCAAAAATTGGGTGCACATGGGCGAAAGTGGGCGAAATTAGGCGACATTAGGCGAAATTAGGCGACATTAGGCGACCTTGGCCCCCAAAGTAGGCCTAAAGTTGGCGTAACCGAATTTAGCAAAGCGTTCAATGTCAACCTGCATGACCCGTGTGTTTACCCGAGGGGCATTTTAAATATTCCACGATTTAATGCAGGAATCTAACTGGGTTTTTGGAGATGAAAAGGATATTTTAGTTTCCATTACAGCGCCAACACTCTAGGTATCCGCTCTTTTTTTCGGACTGAGTTATAAAATGTACACTTATGATTTCACATGATAGATGTAGATATAAACGTACAAAAATGGGAAATGTTTTGCACATGGATTCAGGGGCGAAACTAGCCTCTATTAATTACGGAGGTGTCTGTCAGAATTGCCCTGCCAAAACAACTGATGCCCTGCAGCCTGCAGCGCCAGCGCTAATACAATACATCACTATACATGTATAATCGAACTCCTGATGCCAAAATACATGCATACGAACTGCCCTTTGTTTGCTAGCTGTAATAAGTTCTTAATAACTCTAAATTCTATCATTTAAAATCTTTGATTGCCCTGCCAATCGGGATGATTCGTTTTTGTGTCTTTTTTGGTTTTTCGGTGTTTTTTTTTGGGGGGGAAGGGGTGGTACACCACAAGTTTCGCCCCTGCATGGATTGCGAGGGAAGATACCAATTTTATATATTGCATGTTTTCCATTGACTGATATACTCTATGGAAATAAAATGTAGTTGGCCAAATTACAATTACTGTCAGGTTTATTGAGATAAAAAAACTAACCCGTTAAAGGGTAGTAGCAACAAAAATTTCTACAAAAATTTCAACAAAAATTTCACGGAAATTTTTCTTATCCTTCGGGCTTTTGACATTGCTATATTATAAAAAAAATATAAAACATTTTTTCCGTATTGATATATAGTTATATCAACACTCGTGGAAGTTGGGAAAACTCGAAATTGTATGAAAACACTCCGCCTTCGGGCGTCGTGTTCCACACAATTTCTCGTTTTTCCAATTTCCACTCGTGTTGATATAACTGTATATCAACACGGAAAATGTTTTATATTTGTTAAATATATATAATATACAATAATATGTTTTAATATATATTTATAAATATATTTATAAATATATTTATAAATATATTTATAAATATATATATATATATATATATATATATATATATATATATATATATATATATATATATATATATATATATATATATATATATATATATATATATATATATATATATATATATATATATATATATATATATATATATATATATATTAATATATTATTTTACCATTAAAATATTAATATTTTGTACCCAGCTTGTGACGTCATAATTTGCATATAAAGGACATTGAAATATATCAATATCTGTTCCATTACCATTTCACAAGCTCTTTCAGATGAAAGAAACGTAATTTTGATATTTGCTGTGTTGGTGTAGTGTACTCAAGTGAATAAGATGGTTGTGATGTTACTCTGAGTGTATATATCTACATCGGGCAGGCTTGAAAAACATTCCCGGCCACAGTGGGAATCGAACCTACGACCTTTGAAAAACTAGCCCAATGCTCTGCCAACTGAGCTACGCGGTCAGGTCGGTTCGAATATGTGATACTTCAGAACTGAGTCTAGTTCCTTCGATATCAGTGTAATCTAATAATCATGATATTTGCTGTGTTGGTGTAGTGTACTCAGGTGAATATGTTTGTGATGTTACTCTGACTGTATATCCAAACTGGGCAGGCTTGAAAAACATTCCCGGCCACGGTGGGAATCAAACATACGACCTTTGGATACTAGCCTAATGCTCTACAAACTGAGCTATGCGGTCAGGTCGGTTCGAGTATGTGATACTTCAGAACTGAGTCTAGTTCCTTCGATATCAGTGTAATCGAATAATCATGATACTTGCTGTGGTGGTGTAGTATACTCAGGTGAGACAGGTGAATAAGATGCTTGTGATGTTACTCTGAGTGTATATCCACACCGGACAGGCTTAAAAAATATACCAGGCCACGGTGGGAATCGCACCTACGACCTTTGGATACTAGCCCAATGCTCTGCCAACTGATCTACGCGGTCAGGTCGATCGGTTCGAGTTTGTAATACTTCGGAACTGAGTCTAGTTAATTCGATATCAGTGTAATCTAATAATCATGATATTTGCTGTGTTGGTGTAGTGTACTCAGGTGAATAAGATGCTTGTGATGTTACTCTGCAGGGGCGGATTTAGACCGTTGCAACTGTAGCATATGCTACGGTCAGATTTTCCATAGGCCAGTTCTAACATGGATCATAAAATCAATCTAAAATATAATTTAGCAATATTTTGTTTACTTTCCTTGTTTATATTTCAAGGTTTTATTTTATTTAGTTTTATATGTTTAATAAAACATTTTATTTTGACAAATTGATGACAATGATACGTAACGTTAATTGTTTTAAGAATTCCCGCCCGAAAATACGCTTGTAATTGCCCGTTTGCGGGTCATTACGCAATGGACTATAGCTTAGAAAATATCATCCTTCAGAAATACACCGTAGCGTGTTGCCCATATATGATCAATTTTCGCTACGGTCAGATTCATCAAGGTCGAATCTGACCGTAGCGAAAATTGGCATATACAACAAACGTAGCAAACCAATCAGAATGGGGCAAATGCTATAGTTTGCTACGGTGGCATGAAATTGGCTACTGCTCCAGAACGATGGAATATCTGATATTTGTGTTTGCCTAATTGGCTCATCAACAAGATGCTATTGGGACCCACATTACGGTTGTGCGCATTCCGAAATGAAAGCCGTCGCAAAGCTAATGAATATATATGCGTCGAGGTAGAAATAAAATCAGATAGTAAAACGAATCATTTCCAGTCAGGTAAGCCTTATGAATAATAAGAGACGCACACTAATATTTTAATTTGAATTTTTACTGCATAGTGTTCGCTATTAACTTCGCTTTATTAAAGTGTTTGTGCGCGTATGTACATGCAGTATACCTGCATGTATTGGAATTAATACGCGAATTATGATACGCGCGTATATATATCGTGTTTTATAGCGCCCTAATATTTGTTTGTAATGCGTATATATTCGGAAGATACGCGTATTCGTATGATACGCGCGTTTGTAGATGATACGCGTATTTCGGTATTCAATTGATAATGATATGCGTATGATACGAGTATCATACCGGTATCGTATGATAAGATATACGCGAGCGACACTTTACATTTTGAGATCTTTCCGGCTTATTTTTGCTTGAGAAATGAATACTTGCATGTTTTGGAAAGAGTTAGTTCGTTATCCTCAAGCAGTATTCCTTGTTATATCGTTTCTCTCGTTATATATGAGTTTAAAAGTTGGTTTAGTGTCAAGTAGTATCTTATGACTTGCCTCTGAGGACAAGGAAACAACTCGTTCCTATATTATCATTATGTTTGTTGTTGTTAAGTTTTAAAGGGGCTGCAGTAATTGGCTTGCGCTGTTGCAGATTCCCTGCCATGTGCTAATAATTAATATTTGTACAAGGGCTAAGCTATTAAATAAATAATGAGGACAAATTTAGGCCCTTTCTCGATATATGAGCAACCGAAATAGCCCAATCATAATATAAGCAGAGGGATTGCAAAGATATACACTATATTTAACCGTACCTATCTATAACACTCCATAGGTATCTACAACACTCCATAGCTATCTATAACACTCCACTGGCATCCATAACACTCCATAGCTATCGATAACACTCCACTGGTATCCATAACACTCCATAGCTATTTGTAACACTCCAGTGGTATCCATAACACTCCATAGCTATCTGTAACACTCCACTGGTATCCATAGCACTCCTTAGCTTTCGATAACACTCCACTGGTATCCATATCACTCCATAGCTATCTATAACACTCCACTGGTATCCATAGCACTCCATAGCTATCGACGACACTCCACTGGTATCCATAAGACTCCATAGCTATCTATAACACTCCACAAGTATCCATAACACTCCATAGCTATCTATAACACTCCAGTGGTATCCATAGCACTCCATAGCTATCGATAACACTCCACTGGTATCCATAACACTCCATAGCTATCTGTAACACTTCACTGGTATCCATAGTACTCCTTAGCTTTCGATAACACTCCACTGGTATCCATAACACTCCATAGCTATCTATAACACTCAACTGGTATCCATAGCACTCCATAGCTATCGACGACACTCCACTGGTATCCATAAGACTCCATAGCTATCTATAACACTCCACTGGTATCCATAACACTCCATAGCTATATATAACACTCCACTTGTATGCATAGCACTCCATAGCTATCGACAACACTCCACTGGTATCCATAACACTCCATAGCTATCTATAACACTCCACTGGTATCCATAACACTCCATAGCTATCGATAACACTCCACTGGTATGCATAACACTCCATAGCTTTCTATAACACTCCACTGGTATCCATAACACTCCATAGCTATCTATAACACTCCACTGGTATCCATAGCACTCCATAGCTATCGATAACACTCCACTGGTATCCATAACTCTCCATAGCTATCTATGACACTCCACTGGTATCCATAACACTCCATAGCTATCTATAACACTCCATAGGTATCTATAGCACTTCATAGGTATCTATAACCCACCACTGGTATCTATAACGCTCCATAGCTATCTATGGCACTCCAGAGGTATCTATAACACTCCGGAGGTATCTATAACGCTCCAGAGGTATCTATAGCACTCCATAGCTATCTATAACACTCCATGGGTATCTATAACACACCAAGACAGTTACTTGCGCAGTTTCGACGCTATCGATACAAAACACATTTTTACAATACGTATTAGTAGCAGATATGTAAATTTCGTGATGTGCTTGTAAGAAAAGGATCCAGCTGAATAACATCAATTATTGAACTCGCGGTAAAAGTAGCCGACTTTTAACGATACCCACACAAGATTATTACACTAGATAGAAAAATCATGAGTTTATTAATTAATTAATATTTTTTATATATAGTTGAAATGTATACAAGCTATTTGTATGATCTGCAGCAAGTGTTTGTTGTGACCTTCGCTGAAGCGGATGCCAAAATCAACGATCTGTTCTATATTGCCTGTCAGGATTAAATGCCGCTCTACTTTATTTTGTTTGCCGATATTAAATTGCTACTATTCCTGTGTGTGCAAATTGTCTAAGGTACTTATATTGTTGTCTCATGAGATGTTCGTCTGAGACTAACATGTCGTAATGTGCCTCTATGAAAATAATATAGAATTGCCGGAGAGGAAACATACTTTTTATGTTCAGATCATTGAATATATTCTCTATTTTGCGTTTCTGTCTTAGTCATACTAATGGTTTTGTTATTAAAGCTGATTATGCATTAACGTGACAGAGTGACATACCGACCAGATCAAACTATCCTCCTGAAGCTATTTAAATGTTCAATACAGACGATTCTCCAATAAATACACCAAAAGCTACCCCGCTTTCTACGGACCAAATTATATAGGTGCGAATATATACGGACCAAATTATGGACCAAATTATATAGGTGGGAATATATACGTTTAGTATGCATGCATGCATAAATAATTCGTATGAATTGTGAATATCTCAATAACATCTGACTGATTAAACTGTTGTCAACAGACATCCAGTAATGGCCATTTTTGTTAGGATCAGTTGAGGTCAGTCGTTGATTTTTAGGCCTAGTCCTGTTTTTTTCCCACAAAACAGCTCGATCATTTTGATCCCAAACCAATATGCAACAGCACAAAGTTGGCGTAACCGAAGCAAAGTGTTCAATTTGGCTTTGTCGACCTGAGTCTTGTGTTTACTTGAGGGGTATTTTAGTACTTAAGGAGGCTCCGTACAGTAGCATGCGGGATGTTCGCGGGTCCAGTACGTGGACTATCCCACGCAACCGTACGATCAAAACGAAACAATAAATGAACGGGCTACTTTTTAATGCTATTTCTGAAAGGTTTCTAATGTGAAAAAAGCGTTGAATAATCCTTCGTTTTGAGTGCCAAATCAATTGCGAGTCAATACAGCAATTCTGCTTATATAATAACTACAGTGAAACACGTAATTTGATTGGTCAACAGCCGTGGAGGATCAGACAATCTTGCTTGGGAAATTCTGAACAGAAATTCTTGGACATAATTTTACAAATATACTCGCATTGTAAAGTTTCATTGTATGACACCTTTCGACTTTGAAGTAAGTTTGCAATTATTGAGACGTTGGTTTAGTTGTATGAATAAATTTCTGATCGATACATTGCTGTCCAGCAAGTAGCAACGCGTAGCGTTGAAATTCATCAGACCATGACAAGTACAAGTGTACAACATCTTTCGCTTCAAAATTCAAACGCTTCGCAATCTTCAAGTACTCAGGTCGAGAATCTCCAAAACTACTTTGGCTCTCTGTTTAGCGTGTTTTCCATTTCAAATTTCGTATATTTTATCGAAAAGTCTCTGTATTTTCGCTGTATATTTTCGCGAATTTTCTATCAAATTCTGTCCACATTTGTTATTGTTTTCATTAGCGTGGAGTAGCGATTCTCCGATTGGTTAATTCACGATTGTTGTGAGAATTGCACATTTCATCAGTAATTCTAATCAAGTTTACCGTCGTTTCACTGTAGTAATTTTATAAAACAATTACCAAATGGTTTTCCCGTGCAGGATAGCATGATCCATGCACTTGGGATGTTGCTCGACTTTCGGAAAGCGTAAAAATACACTCTCCTACGGCTCGTGAAAAAAACGTCATGCAACTGTTAGGCTGCGGTTACAGCTCATAGTTTGAGTCGGTAAACGACGGGGTTCAATTAGCTTCAACTTTATAGAGGCTTTAGGCTTTCATGCATTTGATCCTTCAAAATATTCCTGGGCTGTCCATGGCACTTAAATACATCGAAAATTTGACAAACACAAAAGAGTAAAAACATCATTATCACTCGATTTTGCTGGATGAAATCTCGTTCTGCGCCCCGCGTACAATCTTTCACTATTCAGCGACGCTTCTTTATGACGGGAATTTCTCGAGCTACACGAGATTTTCAGTTTACAACTTCAGTTGCATTTCACTCATTATTTTTATAGGTAACCTTAGTAAATTTTGTATATCAATTTCAATTTTTAAAAAGTTCTTTACAGTGGTGGTCTGATTATTAAATGTTCTCAATAGTTGCACAACATTATGCTTTATTGATATATGAAATAAAAAAGATATGTCACCAGATTCATTTTTCAGACAAAGACAATTTTGTGCCTAAAATATGCCAGTATTATAGCTTCGCCATGTTGCCAATGGCCACAGCGACATTGTCAAAAGCGAGTTCTAAATATTCCACTGATGTTAGATATTGCCAGCAGGTAGAAAAGAATGCACAATCTGCATTACTAGGCCTGTACTGCAGAGATGTTGGGCAAATAGGGAGCCACCTTAATATGCCAGGATTTAATGCAGGGATCTAATTGCGTTTGTGGAAATGAAAAGGATATTTTAGTTTCTATTGCAGCGCCAACACTCCAGAAGATACCAATGATAGGTTATATTATACTGCATGCATGTTTTGCATAGACTGATAGACTCTATAGAAATCAAATGTAGTTGGCCAATGACAATTACTGTCGTGTTTATTGAGGTTAAAAAATGAAAATTAAAGCCCAGCAAATGACTTTCAGACAAGACATAACAAAATATAAAATTTATTGGCTAACGTTTCGTTGTATAAATTATTGTTCACAAGTCACAACATCTTCAGAGCAATTAAACTTATTTACAAGCGTGTATTATATATATACAAATAGTTTCAAACGGTTACAGTATTCAAATAAGCGAATAAGAGGAAGGATGAAAAACAACCTGTCATTAAAAGTAATAGTATTAGCAAATTAAAGAAATAATGGTTAGTAATTAGAGACCTAGCAAAGCATTAGAAAAGGTCAAGAGGAGTTGACCTAATGTTAGCATTTAAAGTAGGATTAAGCTTGGATATGAAAAGGCTTTCGCGAATGAGTAGATCAGCTTCAGAACTATCAGTGGAAAGGATTTTAAAATCAGAGGGTGAAATTTGATGTTTAGTGGTATGTATATGAGCGAGTATGCCTGACATGGTTGAAACAGAACGTTTCTTTCCAGTCAAAGGTGAAACACCCATGTGTTCAGAGATACGCGTGTGTATGTGTCGGCGAGTTTGACCAACATACAATGCACTACAGCATTGACACTTATACAAATACACCACATGTGATCTCAGTTCATCGGGAATTTTGTCCTTAAATGGGAAGAAATTGGAAAGACGGAAAGAAGGACGAAAGGCGACACGTAAAGAAATGTGTGGATAGGCAGAAGAAAGAAATTTCTGAAGTTGTGATCGAATTTGCAAACCATGATGACCAGTGAAAGGAAGACAAAAATATATAACCTTTTTCGAGCAAGTATGAACTTTATCACGAGAATTATACATTTTATCAAGAAATGATTTGATACAACTATCCACAAGTGTTGCAGGATAACCATTAAGAGAGAAGGTTTTCTTGAATTTTTCCATTTCCGAATGTAAAAAAAAAATGAATACTGAATACTGTAACCGTTTGAAACTATTTGTATATATATAATACACGCTTGTAAATAAGTTTAATTGCTCTGAAGATGTTGTGAAGAATACAACGAAATGTTAGCCAATAAATTTTATATTTTGTTATGTCTTGTCTGAAAGTCATTTGCTGGGCTTTAATTTTCATTTTTAAATTACGCTTTCCATCCGGTGTATCAATCGCTACTATTTTAACCCATTAATGATCAGTTAACAGTTACGTGTGAAATAATTTTTTATATATTTATATAAAAAATATTGACGTGAAATTACCATCAAGTCATTTCTTGTGTTATTCATAAAACTCATATCATTCTTCCATGCAAGCAACACAATTAATTGCGTGGGCAGTTTCGATCCTATGGATACATAACACGTTCTTAAGTATGTAAATCTTTTTTTGTGCTTGTGAGAAATGTTTCGGCTGAATAACATCAATCATTGAACTCGCGGCAAGGACGCCGGAACTGGGGAGCAGGAGGGGCAGCCGCCCCGTTGCCCTTTACCAGGAGAGGCAAGGGGGCCAAAGGTGCCCTTTCAATTTAAAGGATTGCCTTGGCGAAATAGCGAATTGTCAGAAATGTTAGTGCAATTATTTTACGAATTTGCTTCAGAAAACGCAAGAAATGCATGCAGTCATCGAGCTTCAAGAATAGCACAATCGCCTGGAGGATTAGGCGAAGTTCATCTCTCGATGATTTGCAAACATCTCTTAGTATATATCAATTCAAAAGTGCTCTTTCTTGAAAATCTGCCCCCCCCCCTTGCCTTCACGTCGTTCCTTGACTCGCGGTAAAAGTATCCGACTTTTAATGCTTCCCACCCGGGATTATTATACTAGATAAATAAATCATGAGCATGCATATTAATAGTTTTTACAGTACAGTACTGCTCAGAAATAACCTAACACAAAACGCATTCGGAACGCGTCCCGAAATGTATGCAAGCTATTTGTATAATCTGCAGCTACTGTTTGTTGTGACTTTCGGATGCCAAAATCAACGGTCTGTTGTATGTTGCCTGTCAGGACTAAATGCCGCTTTATTTTATTTTGTTTGCCGTAGTAAAATTGGTACTATTCCTTTGTGTGCAAACTGTCTAATGTACTTACAGTGTAATGTTGTCCTACGAGATTTACGTCTTAGACTAAACATATCGACTTGTACTTCTATGAAAATAATATGGAATTGAGAAACTTACTTTTCATATTCAGGTTATTGAATATTATTCGCTATTTTTTTGTTTTTACAGCTTATAGTCATGCTCGTTTTGTTAAAACTGATTATAAATTAACGTAACAGAGTAACACACACCATAAAACTATCCTCCTGAAGCTATTTAAATTATTCAATGCAGACGATTTTCTAATAATTACACAAAAAGCTATCCCGTTTTCTATACGATTTACCCATTACCAAATTATAGGTGCGTACGTGTAGGATGCATACATAAATAATCGAAGTGTGAATTGCATATTCTTATGAAAAATATCTCAATAACATCTGATTGATTAAACTATTGTCGACAGCCATCCTGTGGTGGCCATTTTTGTTAGGTTCAGTTTAGGTTCAGCTGATTATAAATTAACGTAACAGAGTAACACACACCATAAAACTATCCTCCTGAAGCTATTTAAATTATTCAATGCAGACGATTTTCTAATAATTACACAAAAAGCTATCCCGTTTTCTATACGATTTACCCATTACCAAATTATAGGTGCGTACGTGTAGGATGCATACATAAATAATCGAAGTGTGAATTGCATATTCTTATGAAAAATATCTCAATAACATCTGATTGATTAAACTATTGTCGACAGCCATCCTGTGGTGGCCATTTTTGTTAGGTTCAGTTGAGGTCAGTCGTTGATTTTTAGTCCAGTTTTATTTTGATTGACAAGCGATATACAGCAGCACAAAGTTGGCGTAACCGAAGCAAAGCGTTCAATTTGGCTTTGTCAACCTGACTCGTGTGTGTACGTGAGGGGTATTTTAGTACTTAGTACGAGATTCAATGCAGAGATCTAATTGCGTTTGTGGAAATGAAAAGGATCTTTTAGTTTCTACTACAGCGCCAACACTCTAGGTAATCGCTCTTTTTGTCATAAAATATACACTTATGATTTAAACATGATAGTTCCAGATATAAACGCACAAAGAAGGAAATTGTTTTGCACATGCATGGATTGTGACGAAGGATTCCAATGATAAATCACAACATGTTTTGTATAGACTGTTAGATTCTAGAAATCAAATGTAGTTGGCCGATATTGACAAGTACTGTTGTGTTTATGAGATTAAAGAACTAACCTGTTATAGCGATCTGTTATCAGTTACGTGTGAAATATTTTTTATATATTTATCATGCATAAATGTTAGTCACGAGACTCAGGAATACGAGACTACTCAGGAATACGAGACTCAGGCTTCAAACTCTACAACAATTCGTCAAAGAAGTATTGAATTTATCCGATGGAGTATGGAGCTCTCCCGGCGGAGATGCGAAGCAATACAAATCTAAGGAGATTGATATCAAATGGTATCCTGACACACAGTCAATAACATTGGCTGGGAAGCTGAAAGACGAGCTAAAGCTAAAATTAATCTCCCTAGCTTCGATTTCAGAGCAACTGGCAAAAACCCCCGAAGCCTCTGACCAAGACGACTTTAGCGACGGACATGAGGGTCATGTTGCTTCGCCTATGCATCCTGATGTTGCTTCGCTTACAAGTTCTGATACCACTGGGGACTAACAAAATGTTGCCGAAACAATCAGAATAGAGATGAAAACCCTGAAAAAAAAGCTCGCAAAATTTCAAAATGCTACTAACTCGGCAATTAAAGATCTCAGGGAAGCGTCTATTAAGATATCTGACGAAGATGAGAACGAGAATAAGGATGAAGAATTAAAAAACCTACGGCAGGAAAATGCGAAAATAAAGGATGAAAACAAAGCCTTAACTGAACGCATCAACAATCTTGCATACACTTTAGCAGATTTGAATAACAAAGCTAAAATTGCGGAAAACGAAAAGGCGAGCTTGGTTTGTGCCCTCAGTATCCTACAGGATGATTCTAAATATGCCTCAATTGCCAAACCAAATCAGCAAACAGCTCAATGGCTTCTACAAGAAAACCGACATGGCAAAAAGAACCGCGTGAACAGCCCAAGGAAAGTACTAACTGCCGATAAACCTGAAATGATTGATTTCGCCGGGACAAATAAATATAACCCATTACAGATTTTATCAGAATTACAGAATGACGATGATGCTGGGCTAAGTAACGAGGCAGTTTCTCCTGCTATAAATGAAAGCTACCAGAGCCCAACCCTTGAAAAACCAAAAGGACAATCTAAGGAAAAATCAATGAGAACTAAACCTAAACATAATCAGCAGAATAGTGGATCAAATTCTACTGAAAGCCCAATAGCCATCGTGGGCGACTCCATGATCAAAATGCTCAATCCATCACGGTTACGGCGCTCGATCGGCAGAAGACGACAGTAAAGACATTTCCTGCAGCATCGGTTACTGATATGAACCATTATGTGAAGCCTACTCTTGAAAAGAACCCCGAACTCATTGTGCTACACGTCGGGACGAATGACATCCACCAGAAAGAACCAGAAGAAATTGTCAAGGAAATGGAATCTCTTTGTACAGGTATAGTAACGAACAGTTTACCTAAAGTTGCTATTTCGGAAATCATACAAAGAGAAGACGAATCAATAAACATAAAGATAAATAACACGAATAATCTTTTAGCTAAGCTTTGTAGTAAATACAAGTGGGCAATTGTCCAGCATGGTAATATTAACATATCTAATCTTAATGCCTCTGGCTTGCACTTGAATATAACAGGTACAGCAACACTAGCAAAGAACTATATCAACTTTTTAAAGCATTGACTAAGTCTTCCAAAGGTCAATGACCTAGAATATATCTACCATATTTGTAGCATAATTTATCATAATCCTGACAAAACAAATCTTGAAAATTTAAATCAAACTCCTATGGCAACCTCAAATATTGATACATTAAGCAATAACTCCTTCAAACAAGATGAATTAGTACCAACAATTCGTGGCTTTAAAATAGCCAGCTTAAATATTACTAGTCTGCCGAAACATATAGACGAATTAAGTGTCGCAATGAGAAATAATGAAATTGATGTCCTTGCAATTAATGAAAGCAGAATGGACAACAGTATAGCACCCGAGTTAATAACAATACGTGGCTACAACTGGGTTTCCAAAGATAGAAATAGATTTGGGAGTGGTATTGGTTTCTACATTAGAAATACAATAAATTATTGTCTTAGACCAGACCTAAATGATAATGATCTTGAAATTTTAACAATTGAAATTATTAAAAACAAAGGTAAGCCATTTCTAATTACTACATGGTACAGACCGCCAAGCGATTCAATCAGCACTCTATATAAATTTGAGAGTTGTTTAAAATTAATTGATAACGAAGACAAAGAAAGTATTATCTTAGGGGATATTAATTGTGATCTCCTAGACAACAATCCCACGTCACTAGTATCAGAATTAAAATTTATTACAAATCTATATCAATACGAACAATTGATAAAAGAACCTACTAGGGTTACAAAAGATACTTCATCCCTTATAGATCATTTTTATACAACAAACACGAACCATTACCAGAAATATGGGACAAGATGGCGCATATTACGCAATAATTGGACAATATGGCGGCTAAATTTTAATAGAAACTATATAGGAGTAAACAAAAATATCAAATTTTTACCTACTTTCATCAAATAGTTCATGTTTGCGGAGCTCGATTTCAACAAAGACATGTATAAGCAACAAATCTAACACGAATTTGCATCATTTCGCCAAATCGCAGAGGTTCCTGAGATAAATGTGATGAAGTCGTTTATTTGATGCGTATCACAATACAATTTATAGTAATTTATGTTACACATGAGGTAAAACTTCGTTGAATACGCCAACTTCCATTCGGGTATTGCAAAGTGCGGAGCTCGCAACGAATACTTCAATGTTTGAATTGTTTATAAATTTAAATCAAAATCAGTTCAGATACAACCAACAGGTGCCCAGCTGAGTTGAATTTTGGCTTTTTCGATCACGTAACCACTGAGAAATGTCATCTTTCGCAGGCTACTTTATCTAACAAATGCTTCGAGTAAAGCCTTCTTTGCGTAGCCATCTTTGTTTTTGTCGTTTGAAACTAGTTACTAGTCCTTTTAGCGTTAAATACAGCCTCAATACTTCATGTTATCCGTGTGTAACTCGTTGATTTTCGTGTTTTTGTACGTTGCTTTCCCGCGTAAAAATCAAAATGTCAGATTTACTAGAAGACTACAGAAAGCGAAAGCTTGACTGGAAATTGAAATTGGTTACAGAATCACCTTTAAGTTATGTGAGGCGTCAAGCAGATTTAGTGAATGAAATCCTGTTCTGTGTGGAAATTCCATGGGGATTACTTAATTTATGGAAAACAATTGTAGAGCACACTTCCTGTGAAAATGCAAATATTTATAATTATGGTGATCTTGTTAATGCTACTGTTGTCGACCAATGGTGTAAAATAAAACGTGATAATCAACGCATTAACGAATTGCTTCGTAAGCAGTGCAGTTATGTTAGTTCTGTTCATAAAAAAGCCAAGGGAAGAAAGAAAAACAATTTATTAAATGATAACGTCTATAAGCTCAGTGTTAAGCGAGGGGAAGTGGTTGAAGTGAAGTCAAATCAAGAGTTGGATTCAAAGTTGCAATTTGTAAATGAAGAATTTGAGAATTTCAAAAGGAACTACAATGATTTGGATAAGGCCAAAACTAAATTATATGAAGAAATGTCATCTGAAATCATTAAATTAAAAGAAGTGCAAGAGCTGACAGAAGTAAACAAAAACTTAATTGATTACATTGACACTCTGGAAAAAAATAACTCCATGAAATGTCAGGGGAAAAAATTCCATGAAGTTGGGAAAAAGCAACAATCACGAAAGCTCCGCTTTCTCAAAAATAAAACCCAATGTGCTCTGTGGTTTTGTGAGAGTTTTGGCTTAAAGCTTACGAGTATTAAACTGCAGGATGAAGAAGGTACAATTTCTTCTCTTAACTATCAATAATCGCCTCCCAGCATATCTGATTTGAGTTGTGATGACCATAGTAATCTGGAGAAAGTTCTGTTTCTTTTGGACAAATTCTGCGTAAGTGATGAGATCTATCATGAGTTAACGCTTGTATCCGAAGAATTGCCAAGGTCATACCTTATCAAGCAATTAAGATCAAACTTAAATAAAACATATCACATTGAAAGAACATCCGGACCCTGTCCAGGTGCTATGATTAATGTTACAACAACCATTAAAGATCACGTGGAAGTACCACTGGCAAAGAAACCAGAGCTAAAGGGACAGACAATTAAAGTTAAAATAAGTGGTGATGGTGCCAGGATGACTCGGTCAACCAATTTCATGATGTTCTCTTTGGCACTTTTACAAGATGATAATGTTATGTCATCGAAGAGTAATCGAACCATTGCAATAATTAATGGAAAGGAAGATTATGAAACAATTGCAGCATCATTACCTACGTTTTTCCAAGAAGTCAATGGACTGATTGAAAGCGGCACTATGCTCATTGATGACACAGAAGTCAACCTAGAATTTTTTCTTGGGGGCGATTTAAAATTTCTTGTCATGATTATGGGTATTAACTCTGCAACTGCTAATTACTCCTGTTTATGGTGTAATATCCACAAAAACAACAGATGGGACACAAGCAAATGTTTTAACTTTTACCATCAAAATAAACAAAAGAGGACCCTAGAAGATATAGAGAAGCTCTGCTCTAAGAAGAGCGACAATTATGGGTGCATCAACCCTCCTCTGATCAAAATAGACCTCGATCATGTGGTTCCCCGATGAATTGCATCTTTTGTTAAGAATAACTGATCGGCTTCTCCAGAATGTTATAGATGAAATTTTAGAAAGAGATGCAATACTAGATTTTAACAAACCAAAGGGACAAGCAAAGGGTGTTTTGTTGAATGAATTTGTTAAAGACATTAATGAACTTGGGGTGACCTTCAACACTTGGTATAAGAAGAATGCTGATGGCACAGCTAGCAATATTTTAGAATATACCAGTTGTGTTGGGGCGCAAAAGAAACTCCTTTTATCAGAGCTTCCAAATATACTACCGAAGTATCTCTTCCCTGATACTGCTGATGTGGTAACAAGCATTTGGTCTGAATTCAAAAATTGCTATGATTTAATAACCGATTCATTGTTAACCCATACTTCATGCTACGATGTATTTCACAAAGCCAAAAAATGGATCGAATTATTTTGTTCACTTAGACAAAAACGTGTAGGGTATCGCAGAGATAATGTCACTCCTTACATGCATATCATGTGCTACCATGTTCCAGTATTTATTGAAAAATATGGCTCTATTAAGCAATTTACAGGACAAGGCGTAGAAAAGAACAACGATGATGCGAAACGCATGGTGTTTCAGAAATCAAACAAATGGGACAGTGTAAAAGATGTTCTTTGTACAGAAAGTAGACAGTGGGATCTGAAGAACTGCCAACGTCAGAAGAATTGCTATACAAAAAGAAATCTTGAGTACTGGGATGAGACAATCAAGAGACAAAGGAAAGAACGGAGACAGCTTTCCAAGCCAATTGTTATTACTGCAGATGTCAATGCTACAGTTGATGCTGAAACTTGTTCAAGAGCTGATTACAGCAATTTTACTGTTTCTCAATTAAGACAAAAAGTGAGAGAAATGGGACTAAACCGACAAGGACTTGCTAAAATGAAGAAAAATGAACTAATAAATCTACTTCAATGTTAACTGAATGTACTGATATTGACTGTCAAAAGGTTGTTTTTTTGCTAACTTTATATGAGATATTGGTTTACAGTCGCGTAGCCAGCCCGACAATTTAGTCCTGCTATGCAAATTCAAAATTGTTATCATTATTTATTTCTTTGAAATTGATTGTTTTCACGAAATTATTTGAATACGAAATTATTTGCATAGCGGGACTAAATTGTTGGGCTGGCTACGCTACTGTTGGTTTAGCATTTTTGGTGCTACAGTACTTACAATTAATTGATTGTTAATAAATCGATGGCACCAGTTCATTTGGTGTTATTTTGAAATTAATTTTTCTTGAGTATAAAACACTGTTTCCATTGGCAAAGTTCAAACTTTTATTGAGTCTAATGTTCAGTGGCAAAGCCAGACATTAAATCTAGGCAAGCTATGAAAATTTATAATTAATTCTATTATTCAAATTTACAGAAAGGCCTTGTTTGCAAAGTAGTAACAAAAAAAATTATTGGCACAGCATATCAAGTAGCTATGTCTAGCTTAGCCACTGTGAATAATTTCGAATGTACATGAATTAGCATCCAAATGCAACTTTAACAAAAGTTAAAGAAATCTTCTCGGTCAAAGCACAAGGTACTTCCATCCTTCCCCCTTTGCGTACAAAGCTTTTGCGGGAACGAGCAAGAAAATGTCTCATCTTGACAGGAAAGTTTATTTTAATTCCATCACCATGTTGATCAAACAAGCAATTCCAGTACTTGGGAAGACGGCATTTTGAAAAATCATTTTCTTCAAATAATATATACCCCCTCTGCTCAGCTTGTTTTCCTTTTCCAACAAACAAGAACTTGTAGACATCATGCCTAAAGTCTATAGAAATCCGTTGTTGAGGTCCCTTTCGTTTGAGGCAGCTCAAAATCTCCCTCCGTAAACGGTCCACGCAGTCAAGTACAACATCTTGTGAAGGATCAGGCTTTTCAAAATACCTAATAAAAAATTAATACAAGATTTAAATTGTATGCACTATAGAATTAAGCCTTTCTCAAACACTGTGTTACCTTGGACCTGTATGGAAAATTTCATTGTCAACTTTTCAATAAAAAACAGTTGTTTTAAAACAAATATCTCATCTTACTACACGCTTCTACGTTTTTTATAAATACATACCTCAACAACGCTGGAGAAAGATGTCCTTGAGGTTCCCAAGTGTTGTCAAATGAACTATAACCAGCCCATTTAACAAAGTACTTCCATCCCTTGAGTGAGGAAACAAAATATGGTGAGACTATTGATATTAATGCCATACAACTTGTCTACCTGGGCTATAGTGTTGCACAAAAGTCCTGCATTTCATATTTTATTTAATACGAAAATTATATAACCACATGAGTGACATGACCCAAATTTTTACTGCTCTATTTCATACCTCTCTGTCTTTCCTGCGAGCAATCAAGCGCTCGGCTTGATATATGCCAACTGTCCTTTGTTTTTTCCTTTCATCGTACAGCAAATCAACTGAACTTATATTGTTTAAAACTTCATATGCAACACGATTCCTCACACGAGTTTTACCAGAACGCACCGCCATCTTGTTTTAGAATCCTATTATCAGGCGCGAAGCCGCGGACTAGAGTACGGGCGCGTAATGTCCCACATTTCTGGTAATGTATTGTAATATGAATCTATGATTGCCTGATCTTGTGTCACAAAGAGTGGCACCATCCCATATATATATTGTCAGAACAACCTGCCATGGCCTGTTTTGTGACATGAAATTAGACAACACAGTAAACCCCCTGCATATATAATAAGAACCTAGATTTTTTCCAAGTTAGCCTAAACAGGTTCTTATGTGAATGGGGCTAACCTGACTGTTCATGTCACAAACTGCAATTATATTTAGTATATTCAGTATTTTCAGGGGGGCATAAGCCCTTGAGTCATATTCATGCCTATCCCCTTGGATATATGTGTGTTAATAATAATTGTTTATAAATTATTTGTATTATCATATAACCCAATAAATCTGTTAAGAAAAAGAAAGATTCGTTGATGTAAATAAAAATTTCATCAGTGTTTCCTGAGCATTCTGATGAGCTCTGATATAGAGTGAAACAAGCATATATTTAGCAATTGTCCTGTGTTTTGAAGAGACATGATGAACTATTAATTAAACGTGGTCACTAGATTGACCAGAATTGTTGAAGTTAATATTACTATTAGATCATTCAGTGTCACAAGAATATCATCATTTAGTGTCAATATGAGAGTAATATCAATGAATTCATATTTCCAGTTCATAATTTCAAAACATACATTTTTTTAAACAAAAAAGTTTAATATAATCTTAGTGTCTCGTACTCTCGTCACTGTCAATCTATTGTCTATTGAACTCTTCTGTTGTTTATAACGAAATCATCTCCATAGCGCGCACGAGCTTGAACAACAGCTGTTTATCCAGCTTTTACACAGTCAAAAATTTCGCCCTTGGCTTTGCCACGCAGACAGGAACTGCAGCCACTTTCTCAATCACACTTGTTTCGAATTTCGTCAAGCGAAAAGCTTTCCCCAAGCGCTTCTGTCATATTAATGACAGCAACAACACTGGCAACATGTTTCGAGGGATTGATACCGCATTAACTATTTTCATGATGGGAAACAAACTCCAAAGGTAAACAACACAAATTATTCGAACTCAGTCAACTCACACCTTCGGGATTTCGATTTGCCGCCCCAGCTGTTGATATAACAAGTCACACAAGGTTCAAATTAAGCAGCCTCTTTATAACTTTATTCACGATGTAATACAGTTAAAAAGTTACAGTATAAGATTGTGTTATTGTGTACAAAAATTTCCAGTGCAGAAATGTACAAGAAATGAAGCGAAGTATTGTCAAACATTGCACTCCTCGGTCACAAATTATGTGGTATGTTACTTTGAACTTGTCATATACTTCATCTTATATAATTAATGTGGATCAAAACAAAAAACGTAAACAAAGCCCGTGCATGCGCAGAAGGGACTGTAACCTACCTTTAAATATTTGGTCTGCTGGGTATTATTTGATAACTAATTTCACAACAAAATCGTTATTTGTAGGTTGAATAACTGCTAAATTTAAGGGTTTTGTGACATATCAACAGTTTAAACAAAAATGGGGTTATAAGTATATCAAGAATTATAAAGTTACTTTTTGTAGAAAGCATTTTTCAATATAATCCATAGCCATGATTGTTCAATGTTTGAAACAATACCTATTCTATACTGTATAAAAATAAATGAAGTGCAAACAGTCAACTCCAAACAGGTTTCTCCTGCAGGATGGTAATAGTTGGAATTGAATGAACTGAAACAATTGTTGATAATTCACAGCTGTCTGAAGAACTGATTTCGTCCATTTGCATAACGTTTTAAAAACTGCATTGATCCATTTGGTCACTAATAATTTATATACGATTTATACATGTAATGATTTGAGTATGTAAAAATACTTGTTGATACTATTTTAATGAAATTTGACAAATGAGATGTACTAATTATGGTGAGTATTGTGATTTAATTTTTAACATTTGACAAATCAGGTAACAGCTGTGAAGTTTAGGTTTATATGCAATAATTTCTCAAATGAACAACTGCAGATTGCACTCATCTACTTAATAATTAGCCAACTCGTTTAGCTTAAAACGGTGATTAAGCTCAAAATAGAAAGCAAGTCTATAGATTCATTCAACAACCAAACTAAAAGTTTTGAACCTTAATAGAATGATAATGTTTACAACTACACATTCAGTGCAATCTTTAAGTTGACTGATTCTTGGGAGATATAAGAGTGTTATTTAATTTTGACTTATCCACCGTTTAAGCTAAACAGGCTTGATACAACCGGCCCCATATGAGTATCCCCATGTTTTGGGTATCCCTGTACTTGAATCACTAGTGATTTTCGTACCCCCACACAGAGGATACTGTTACCTATTAAAACACTGAAAGAAGTTGGAAGAAAAAATCGATATTCTGCTGCTTTGTTCTCACGTAGGTAGATAACAAATATTTTATGATGGGAAGACACTTTTAAAAGATAATTTTAGTCCCAATATATAAAAAAATAAACGAAACCCAAAAATCATTTGAGTAGCAGCTAAAATACAGCAGCTGGGGGTACCAAAATCACTAGTTATTTCCCAAAACATGGGGATTATTAATTACAAAACTATTAATTATGAATTGAGGATAAAGTATGAGAATTTATATAAACAACATGTGAGACATATATTTGTATCAAAGCCATTAAAAGCTTACCTAATTGATTCTTGATGTTGCCAGACTTTGAGATGACTTTGAAGAAACATCACTGTCATATGTACTTTCGTGAACAAATGGAGCGAAATGTGCCAAAAAATTGATCAAGCCTGGAAGAGAACTGCGCTTGCAGACTACAAATAAAATATGAATAATAAACTGTGCAGGAGACTCAGACTTAATTGATGACAAAAACAATGACCATCCTCGTCCCCAGGCCCAAGCTTGGGCAACCCTCACAGTGGCCCTGGTGGAGGCTGTTGAGCAGTTGATTGTGATTGGTTCTTTTGCTGTAAAGGAATGTGGGGGCAAAGGAAATGCGGGTTCACAATAAACACGCTAAGAGTAAAATTATGGTAGAAATATTAGATATTTACATGTAAATTTTGGCATGTTGTAAAACACAGAGTGGATTTGTAAAACACAGAGTCAAAACTTGTAAAACATGGAGTCAAAATTTGTAAAACACAGAGTCAAAATTTGTAACTGACGTCATTTGTCACTGTCATTCTATTACATTATACTATTTTATATAATATAGTTGAATTCCAGCAATATAACCTGTCGAAGTTTCTATTACTTGAATCAAGACTGTCCGTAGCCAGGAAATGTACTATTAAGACAGTGCTGTGTTTATAGCTGTTTATAAAGTGCTCAGTACACAAAAACACGAAATATTTTTACTGTGAAATTGGAGCAGTGTGATGCTCGTCTAGCTACAAATTTACTAGGAAACATGCATCTATCAACCAGTCAACCCTCGAGTCAACCCACTTTACTTTCCCCCAAACGACGCAACCAATTGTTGTGCATTTCTTTCTCTTGGAATTTGTGACCGATTGTTACACAGCACTGACTTATGTCAACAAGCAGAATGGGAACATGTGCGTGGAATCGTTGAGGATTATCTTTACTCTTACTTAAAACGTGAATAAGCACTGTGATATTGGACAATTTTATGATGTTGCAGAAGCTCTTTCCATTTTATCAACCAATGACTTGCTTTTTGAGGAATAAACTTTCTGAGGAATGCTTATCAGCCAACAAAGTTTTCGTCAGCTGGAAGAGATGAGATAATGGAAAGTTTAGCATGGAAGGTATCGCAAGGCGAACTGTGCATTGGAATTTATACCTATAGCCTTTACAATATTTATAATAGGTATTTGCAACAATGCTGTATTTCTCATCAACACCCATCCTCTAAATGAAGAGCTTGGTGGAAATGGTAGTGGTCTTCTAATGGTGACTCCAGATCAAGCTATGGGTCATGTAAATCAGTCATACAATGACTATGACAAAAATTAACAATGGCTGACATCACAGCAAGGTTAGTAAGTTTGAATAAATAATACATCACAATGCATGAAAAAGAGACTGCCAAGCCAGCTTTATTATTTTTTACAAAGACGATGGTTCATAACATTTGAACTTTCGATTGTAAAGTTATGTCTTTTAAGTATGTGATATATCATGACAAACAAGACCAAAACTTCTGATGGCACCAGAGGCCTAAAAGAAAATAGCCAGAGTGCATTTGATAAACCAGTACAGGTTTTATTTCTGAGGTTAAGTTGTTAAAAGGCTTTAAAATAGCTGCGCTTAACATTACTAGATTAACCAAGCATATTGACGAACTCAAAGTAGTCATATTAAATCAGCCTTTTGACATCTTCACAATAAATGAGACAAGGTTAGACAGCTCTTTTACGAATGCTGAAATAGCATTAGGTGGGTTACAATATTGTCCAGAAGGATCGAAACAGACAAGGTGGTGGGGTTTCGATATATATTCGAAACATATTCAATATATATTTGGGAATTGTGGAATTTTGAGGTCAAATAAATCAATAGTGAGCTTGAGATATCGAGGTTATAGGCAAATTTTTAAAACCTTTTCTTATTACTACTTGGTATAGGCCCCCAGTGAGCGAAGCTAGTATTTTAGACAACTTTGAAAATTACTTACAGAGCCTAGAAAAGGAAGACAAGAAGTCTATTATATTAGGGGACTTTAATTGCAATATATGCTTGAAACACAAAAAACACAGAATACCACTAAGCTAGTGTCTTTGTATGATGAATATCAGTACAATCATCTTATTAAAGAACCGACTTGAGTAGCTAAATTCAGCAAATCCCTTATTGATCATGTCATTACTACAACGTATACGGAAAAGTGGTGACCATAACTTAATATATGCAGTGCACCAAATGGTGATGCCATGAGAACGACCTCGAATTATCCAGGCTAGAAACTATAAATCTTTTGATTTAAATGCTTTTTCCAAGGACCTTGAACAACTAGTATGGGCAATTATAGAAAGCTTTAGTGATCCAAATGACATGTAGCACACATAGAAAAATCGATCTCGAGAGATCGACAGCTAGAAATTTCATACCTTCGGTTCAGTGCATGCTATGAAGACAGAAATATCACCATTCGATTCAGAAATAAAAGATCAACTAGTTCCAAAACATAGTTATAGTCATTATTAACATTGTAACGAT
Source organism: Paramuricea clavata (assembly GCA_902702795.2). Classification (NCBI taxonomy): domain Eukaryota; kingdom Metazoa; phylum Cnidaria; class Anthozoa; order Malacalcyonacea; family Plexauridae; genus Paramuricea; species Paramuricea clavata. Next base: position 26,646 of record CACRXK020000360.1, read on the forward strand.
TTATGGGCCTTTGAAAGTCAAACGTGATCGTATACTATCAAATTACGCAATTCTCTGAACAAAAATATAGACTAGCCATACCCTTCGCCGAAAATAACTTCGGCCCCTTTCGAACACATTATCTTTGTAATAGTCTTGTTAGAATCTTGTTAAAAACACTATTTAGAGTGTTATTGCAAGCCTGTATCTTCAAATCTGTATCTTTTATCAATATATTTCCATTTCTTGTCCGACTGTGAGCTCGAAGTGAGTTAATCCCAACCGGAAATACGTCTGAAAACCGTCAAAACAATGCGACGTTTGTATCGTATGACCCTGGTTATTCACAAGGTCAAATTGCACCTACATGTGTGAGTTTGACATCATCCCGGCCACAGGAGCTTCTTATTGGCCAATTATTGTGCAATGTACGCAAGTGCGAGTAAAACCTGACATCTTGAAAAATGCAAAATAAATATTTCTACTCGCCGTATTCAAACGAAATTTTGTATACGAAAGCGCTTGAATACAAAGAGTATTTTACACATATAGCTGTTCAGACAATGACGAAAAGTTCAAGAGATATTCAAGATTTTCTGGATATGAAATTTAGAATCTTTGGCCAAGCAGTGAGTAAATATATGATTGTTTCGGTTTGTGTAATGTTTTGATGGCACTTGACCCCAGTTCGAAAGGTTATTTTGTGAGGATTACAATGGTGGCTGGCTTTTATTTGAAAGGGGGGTAAATACTCGCCGAGATATTTATATTAGAAAAATTGTGTTGTAATATGATGCAAAAGGGGGTGGTCGAGAAAGAGTTAAATTAACAGTGTGTTAGACAACCATGCACCAGTTAGGACCAAGCATGTCAGAAACCTGGATGTGCCTTGGATCATAAGCAATCTTAAAAAAATGTTTCTCTCAAAAACGAGCAATCTCAAAAAATGAGCTGCAAAAACTCAATCTGATTCTGCTTGGCGTGAGTACTGTACCATGCGAAATAGAATAAACTATGAAATAAAAGCAAGCAAAAACATGCAAAAAAAAATGAAAAAAAATTATTAATAAATACTAATATTACAAATACAAATATTTGTATGAGAAATTGGTTATAGTAAACATTACAGATCAATTATAGTTTTCACCTATGGTTTAGTAACAAGTCAAAACAAAAACATAACCTAAAGAAAACAATTGCAATCAATTATATGTACACAAGTGCCAATTAATCTTTCTACCTCAATGCAATGCCATATTTATTCACCTTTGTTATTAAACGATATGTAATAACCATAATTGACATGTAAAGTTAATTACATTAACCTGCAGAGCTTCCCCATTGACAAGTAAAATTGTCTGGCATTAGACAAGTACAAAAAATAAGTTGGTACATAAGTAGGTAACATTTCGTACTCAATATTTTTATATACCAAATGTTTTTTGAATATGCCCATTTTACGAATTATTTGCTGGGGGCAATAATATTTTTAATAAATAGAATTCAATTTCCACCTGGTGTTTCTGTTTTTGACTATTGTTCTTGTTTGCCTTTCTGCACTTTGAATTGTTTATTTTTGTCCTCATGTGTTGGCGAACCTCCAGGGACGTCACAAAGCCATCAACATTGGGGGGGTGTCGTCATGTTTTGACCAACATTTCCTAGGATTTTGACCAAGTCATACAAGTTTTTCCCAAAAATGATGTCAAAGGGGGGGCGGAGGAAGGTCAAAATTTTTCGACCAACATAAGCAAGGCTTCCAATTTTTTCACCACAAACATAACAAAAGCTTTAAAATTGTTAACATTGCAAACCATTTCATAACTTTGAGCGACTTCGACCATTTTTATCCCGAATTTTACCTTAAATTTTAAGCAAATATTACTTCCATTTTGACCAACTTTGGGCAAATATCAGTTTCATTTTGACCAACTTTGACCAACGTTTGAATTATTGGTGGGGTGTTACACACCCCCCCTATAGTGACGTCCCTGCGAACCTTTGAGGCCTTACATCCGTACTTTGTTGATACATCGGCAATAGAAACACCAGGTGGAAAACGAATCCTAGTTAAAATTCCGAAAACGAATCCTAGTTAATTCGTAAGAGGCATATTCAAAAAAACATTTGATATATAAAAAAATATTTATTAAGTAACGTTTCATCACATTACAAGCAACATCATCAGACTAAATACAGTTAAGCTATTCATCTATTTTATAACAAATTTTGAAAAAATATATGATATATACGATTACAAACAGTTAAAAAAGGAGTATTTTAATCCCCGAGCCGACGGCACCGTGCGAGGGTACTAATTCACCCTGGCTATTTACCCCTGGGGAAACGAAAGCATTAGTGAAGTCTAAAGTTCATCAATCATTGCGGGCGCCCACCAACGATCTTGAGTGGGTGGTCATCCTCACTGATCTCAAGAATATGGCTGATTCCTTGTAGGAGTGGGATAAGCAAGATTTCAATTTTAAAAGACATATATTTGGAAAATCGTTTCATATACAACAAGCTTGAAGCAAGTTTGTTTGAAGAAATGAGAAGAATTGATTTACTATGGGAAATCGTGAAACATACGGCAAGTTTGCTTTGAATATTTAATGTTTCCGAATTTTGTTGCTTTAACTTTTTGCCTAAAAACATGAACTGTTTTCCTTTGAGAAAAAAAATTAAAATGTAAAGGCAAACAGATTGATTCGAAGACTGAACAGAAATTACCTAACAATTTGTTTTATTTGTATTAAACTTATGTTTTGTTAAGTAAAAACAGTTTATCAGCAAAATGTAGTTTACTTGAATGAACATTTCAAAACATTTTACGAAGCATTTCAAGTTAAATTTTACATTAAATCAAAGCTCACAAAATGCAAAATAATATACCTACAGTATACATTTCGAAAATTTATTGTTGTATATTTAAAAGTACGACTCTTTCAACTATTTTGCAGTTTTGTACAAAAAATATGAAAATAAAAATTTAAGAATATCGTGTTGTCATGGCAACACTTGAGCGCAAGCCTGCGTTCAGTGTTGGTCATTTCTGAATACTTCATGTTTAATGTTTGGAAAATATTGGCGAGGGGTTACTGCATGCGTGTATTTCTAGTACTTTGGGTGAAACATGGAAATTGATGAAAACTACATTCATTAGTCAGTATGCCGAAGATTACAAAATTATTGCTAACCAGTCTGGTGTCAGAACAGCCAACAAAGATAAATATGGGACAATGCTGCGTGATGCGTCACATTTTGATGATCACAATGGAAAAACACTTCACCTGATTACTGTCAATTACATCTGTTGGATTAATTCTGGTGAACTTCATTTTCTTTCGTATGATAAAACTGAGCAACTCACAAGATACAAGCCTGAAATTACTGACTGTGATATATTTTTGCCAACACGAATCTTGGACATATTCTTTGACATTGAAAATGATCCGTCAAATGAAATCTTACTTACCAATCGAAGAAGTAATGGAATATTTCAACAAGAACAGAGAGAAAGCTGAAAAAAGCTGCTGCGATAATATTGGATGGGAGACCTGGCGCAGTCATCCTCTTTATAAACATAACATGGCCGAATTTGAACAAATGTGCAAGAAAAACAATGTTTCATTCAAAGGTCATTGTTAAGGCCGTTGACACTTGCTCAAGGTGAAGACGTTCCAGACGATTTTCGAGCCGACTATAAAGGTGATTTCGGTTCGCTGCCAAAAAGTATTTCGATGTTAAAAAAGTTACCTACTGCAACTCTTCAGTATATTTTGAAATACCACAATTTGTTTTACAGCAGGTAAGAAAGACAATTCAGTCCTTTGTTTTTATTGTGAAACGGAAGATCTCATTTGGCATCTTATATGCAAGTATGCAAAATAAAGGACTTGATTAAATTGGTTCAATCATTGATATTGTACTAAGTAAATTCTGAAATTATTGATCAACTGGACGTTTACTGAACAAGAAAATTTCCAGGAAAGAATTTGGCAAAGAAATCCCAATTCCATATGGTGTCTCCAAGGAAAACTTAGAGAACTTATTTGAAACTTTATTAATATACCTGAACCATAAAACAAGTTCCAGTTCCAACATGAATAAGGATGAGAACAAAACTGGTAGTAAGGAAGTTCACTATATGAAGATTATTTCGAAGATGGCTCCAATGTAAAAACACGATAGACATCAGAGGAGATAGGAAATTCTGGATGGAAACCGGGTCAGTATTCGGTAGACGCACAGTCGTCCACAATTGAAAATGATGAAATTTCAGTTGTGTATGTCAGTGAACAAGACTGTGTTTATTCTGTGGAGGTGATGCCACTATTAGCTCTAGGCAAATTGCGTATGTAGAGCACGGTTCAAACAAAAACCAAAATAGGATGATTGCAAATGTCTAAATTAAGGCCTGTTTGCACTTGCGATTTTTGCTGCGATTTCTAATGCAATTTTCTCCTTCTGCTGTAAGTGAACGACTTGACTGATAAGTTACCAATGTTCTGAGTATATGTATACCCTCATCTGAACATTCATAACTTATCCACTCGTTCACATCCATCATCAGAAGAAAATTTGCACCTAAAATCACAGCAAAAATTTCAAGTGTAAACAAGCCTTTAAGATGATGAAAATTATGGATTAAATGTCTTTCAAGGCCAGAATGGTTTTTGAATGTCTTTTACAATCTCTGCATGTGTCACCGATGACAAGTTATAAATAGTTTCATTAATTACACAGTATAGACATATTTTGTGGCTTTTGAACTAACAAATAACTGAGTTATCTGCTGGCAAGCAGGTACGTATACTGTAACTCAGTTATCTGTAGGTTGAGCCAGTGGTATGCAAGAAGTAGCTAGGAAAAATATTAATATATCTATATTTGACAGTATACCAACACATTTATATATTACATAGGCATATCATATCGTCACTATGATGCTAAAATGTTTGAATTGAGACATTTCTGCACAAAAATCTATGGTCAGAACCTGACGTCATGTACTTATGTGATGTCACTTGTATATAGCTAGCATTCCATGGATATTAAATTTATTATTGCGATAACCACTCAAAGAGCATGCTCGTATTAACATACTATAAGAATACTACAGTCAGTATTCATTTCCAGCCACCTATTGTCATTGTTGGAAGATGGAACAAGTGTTAAATGGCTACATAACTAACCCCCAGAGAGCCTGCTCACAGGCTAAAGCCTACCCCTATTCTACCCCTAACCCCAACTATAACCCCAACCAAATTAATTAAAAAAGAAACAACTTTAGAAATTAATCAAATGACGTAATGTCTGCTTGATAGTTGGAAATAAGTGAAAACCAAAATGTACTTTGTTTGTTTGCTAAGCTTACATGCAGGCCTGTTTATGTATAATACATTTTATTCTGAATTTCTCAAATATTATACAGCCAGCAGTCTTTCTATACCCATTTTTGACGGCGATGTTGTTATTTTCGAGGGCTATATAAATTATTTTATTTATACCGCAACAGAATTGCACATTTCCAAATTTCTGATGCGCAATATTAAACCCTTTACGCTTATTCAGAGTCAGTGCTCTTTAATATTTTTGCTCATGTATCTGGCATTTATCCGGGGAGATGCTCAAATGAACAAATACAGAGTGCAACATATGCTGTGCTACTTTCATGTTTAATTTTACTTTAGTATACATTTAACCAGTTGACCAGTCTGGAATTCTTCAGGGGTTCAACATTTTCAGACTGGAATTCTTCAAGGGTTCATAAAAATCTCAATTCTTTAGGGGGGTTACAAAAGGGAGGTCCACAACAGGGGGGGTTCGGATTTTAAATGCAATAGCCCAATACACTATAAAACTCTTCAACTTGAGCTTCAACTTATTACTTGCACTTTGAAATTAAACAAATTTAATTTATACAAGACACCAATGAAAATAATTTGCTTTCCTTTTTATCATGAACTTCTAAAAAAATTAATTTAACTAAGAAACTTTTACATACAATGCATAGGAAAGACTTGAACAACAAGAACAAAATCTATATTAATACAAAGTCATACATAAACAAACTTGCCCTATACTTTAAGATTTATCATACTAAATCAATTGTTATTGTTTACATTTAAAAATTGAAAAAAAGTTTTACAATTTGTTATGTGAAACGATTTTCCAAGCTTTCTTACATGTATATTTTTCATTTTTGCCTTCTTCACTCCTGGCAAACAGCCATATTTTGAGATCAGTGAGATGACCACCCATATACCATGTGCCTGCAATCATTGATGAACTTTAGACTTCACTAATTACTCCCCTTTTCCTGGGTGTAAATAGCCAGGCAGAATTAGTACCCTCGCCTTACACCCGGTGTCACAGCGGATTTTGACTCCCCGCGGATATGGACCCCCGGTCCATATCAGCTAGCGGATTCGGACCCTTACACTACATATCCGCTAGCTGATATGTACCCCCTTCCGCTGAATTGGACCCCCTAAAATTCACAAAAAGAAGTTTTGAAACGATTTGCAGTTGAATGTGCATGGAAATTTAGGCGTCAGTTTAATTTAAATTATGATAACTAATGGCATGACTCAACTATCTTGGAATTTTCTTAATGACGAAAACAAGTTATTGAGATGCTAATTTTATAAAAATTTAGGGTTGAATGGAATGCATCACTTTGTTATGGGTATGTTAAGCAAAAAATAATTAGAAATATACTTTCATTTTCCGTTTTTATTTGAGCAGTTAAGAATCAGAGCAGATAGCAATTCCAAGGAGTAAAATACTTGTGAAGGCTTCATGCGCTTCTCAGTTCTTGCACATTCCAAGATCATAGAAATAAACTCATGTAGCAGAAAAATTATAAATCATAAACATTGACGGAATTCTCTAATCTAAAAATGTAAGATTTGATGATCTAAAAATCTTCGTACGGTTTTTAAAATAAATCAGATGAGATTCATGACGATTTAAAACGCTTTCAGTACAATATTCAAAATATGATATGTTGCCATGATAAAATATGCGAGGGGTCCAAATTCGCGAGGGGAGTCCAAATCCGCTAGCGAATAAAGACCCCCATAGGTCCATATTCACTAGCGGATATGGACTCCCCGGTCCATATTCACTAGCGGATTTGGACCGGGGGTCCATTTTGAGGTGGGTCCAAATCTGCTGGGACACCGGAACAGTCCTCTGTTCCGTTGGCTCAGGGACAATGTTCATGATATATTGACTTTCATAATAGCTTAGAAGTAGCAATTGATAAGAGTTTCCCCTTAGTAAAAATGAAACAAAAAGCTATTGACCATACAAAAAGTCCTGGGATGACAGGTGGTATTTTGAAATCTATATCCAAGAAAAACCAACTTTATAGAAACTCTTTGAAAAAGCCATCCTACAAAATTGATATGAAATACAGGGTGTATAAAAAAAAGTAAGACAATTTTGAAATTGCTCTCAATTCCACAATTCTGTTCATGAAATGTAATTTTTTATATGTATGGATTGCTTGAGTTCTTAAATTATGGAAAATATAAAAAAAATTGAAAATAGTAAATTTTGCAATCCAGGGGGGTGGTCAACTTTTGCTCTCCTAAAAGTGGCTTGTGCACGGAAATGACAAACGGGTATTCTTTATTTGAGTTCATGTATGAAAAGTTCGCTATTTGTTGCATTTATGATAAAATTTCGGCAGGATTTTACCGAGTACAAATCCTCCGAAAAGCCTATGAAAACGTTACATTTTTCTCTGTTCGTGCTGTTCTTGCTTCATTATGAATTCATTTTTACTCCCATGAGAGTTCCATGGAATTTCCATGGAATTTCCATGGAATTTGTGCTTTCGAGTTGTTTGTGCTGAAACGCATTCTCTCTTGTAATACCCTGTACACTTTGAAATGGCGATGCCACAATTTACCCCGCAGCAGAGAGCTTTTATGCATGGTATCAGAGTTCCTCCGTAGCAACAACATAAACTTGGTTCGCCAAAATTTCACAAACAAATATCCAGATGTACGATGCCCTTCACGTATTCGCATGTGAAGGGCATCGTTCATCTGCATATTCTTTCTTGAAACTTTGGCGAACCAAGTTTATGTTGTTGCTACAGAGGAACTCTGATAAAGGAACAGAGGAACTCTGTTGCTACAGAAAACAAAAATGCCTGACGCGTTTTTACTGAAGAATTCAAACATCAATGTTACAAACCCGGTTGATATTGCAAACAAATTTAATGAATACTTTGTAAGTGTCGGACCACAACTAGCTAAAAAAAATTCTAAGGACAGCAACACATTATTTGAAAGCTACCTTAAGGGCAATTATCTTGAAAGTATGTTTATTGAGCCTGTAACCGAAAATGAATTCCTAAATGAAATGATTAATTTAAATGAAAATAAAAGTGCAGGCCACGATGAAATAAATGCAAAAATGATAAAAGCAATAAACTCTGAAATACTTAAACCTCTAACTTACATCTATAATTTAACCTTCCTTACAGGGAAGATTCCAAAATTTCTAAAAATTGGCTTGGTTACACCTATTTTTAAAGCGAATGAGAGTAATCTTTTCAAGAACTATAGGCCGATTTTGGTTTTGACTTGTTTTTCAAAATTACTTGAGAAACTTATGTATAAATGACTATATAATTATGTCAAAAAACAAAAAATACTATCTAAACATCAATATGGATTTCGCAGAAATAGATCTACTGAACATGCCATTCTAGAACTAACCCATAAAATTTCTAATGCAATGGATGAAGGAAAATACACAATGGGTGTTTTCCTTGACCTTTCCAAAGCTTTTGATACAGTCAACTTTGAAGTTCTTTTTAAAAAGCTACAACATTATGGAATCAGGGGAATTTGTCTTGAATGGTTTAAGGACTATTTGCATGGACGAACTCAAATTGTGAAATTTAAACATCATAGGTCAATTGAAATGAATGTTACTACAGGAGTCCCACAGGGTTCAATTGTTGGTCCATTGCTATTTCTTTTATATATAAACGACATCGAAAACTGTAGTGATATTCTTTCTTTTGTATTATATGCAGATGATACAAATGCTTTCTATTCAAACTCGTGCTTTGAAAACTTTATCTAGTACTATGCAGAATGAAATGAACAAAGTAGTGAAATGGCTCAATGCAAATAAATTATCGATTAACTCTTTAAAACTAAATTTGTTATTTTTAAATCAAAAAATAAGTTATTGAATATGGAAGTCACATTAAAAATAAATAATGATTTCCTTAAGCAAGTCCTATTTATAAAGTTCTTAGTTCAAAATTTAACTTGGAAGAACCACATCAGCTCAGTTGTCCAAAGCATTATGAAATCTACAGGTCTGATTGCAAAATAAAGACATTTTACGAATAGAAACACCTTAAAATTAATTTACTATGCATTTATAGCTTATCCATACCTCACGTACGGAAATCTAGTTTGGGGAAATACATATCCCACAAGATTGCAAAAGTTAATGAATGTCCAAAAGAAAATTGTTCGATTGATTTGCTTCAAATCTTATACGGATCACTCCGAACCATTATTTTTAGACTTGAAAATTCTGAATATCTACAAAATTAATGACTATCTATGTAGTATGTTCATGTATCATTTTAATTATTGTCAAAATTTACCAGACTTCTATAGTAATTACTTTAAGCAAAATCATTAGAATTTCACAGCTATAATACACATAATTCCACCAAGTTACATGTTAGCTACAAAAGAACTAATTACCACAAATATACTGTCTTCAACAAAGGCATCTCTCTATGGAATAGTATTAATGAAGATATCAAAAATACTAATTCATATCTCTCTTTTAAGAAAAAAAGCAAAATTATATTATTTAGTTTCTGATTGATGTAAATATTGTAAATTACTCTGAACTATAATTATCTCTTTTGTCTTTTCACTATTATTTCTGTTTGTAAATAGTATATTGCTCTTATTCATGGTTGTTGAAAAATAGGGGCCTTACGTAAAAGTCCAACTGGATTTCCAAAGGTCCCTAGCCTTTTATATTATTATATTCTCATATGCTTTGTATATATATTTAAAAAACTCATTAATAATTCATGAAGAAAACACAAAGAAAAATCATAAGCGTGTCATATCTGTATATGTGATACAGATTCATGTTGATTTACATAAACTTTAACTTTGATTTTCTCGGCTTAGACAACGTTTATTTTTAAAATTACTTCGCCAATGAACTCATAAGATGAGCCGTTTTTTAAGTTGTTTACAACATTCACGTCCGTGTTGTATCAGATATACAAACTCTCACCTTCGGCTCGAGTTTGTATATCTGATACAACGCGGCCGCTCATGTTGTAAACATTACATATATATATATATATATATATACATATACATATACATATACATATACACATACACATATATACATATACACATATACACATATACACATATATACACATAGATACACATAGATACACATAGATAGATAGAGATAGAGATAGATAGATAGATAGATAGATAGATAGAGATAGATAGATAGAGATAGATAGATAGATAGATAGATAGATATATATATCGATTTGTGGGCAAATAAATATCTATCTATCTATTGACATGTACAAGATACTGAGATTAGTGACCTGTAAAAAGACAAATAAATATATTTAATGCATTCCATTTTGATAGCTGCTGAACAGAAAAATAAGGGAAACATTTCCCCAGCATGGCAAGTACACTTCATAGTGATTGTTTAATGCTAATTATATTTTCAATACACTTTCCAACCAGTTGGTTTTTATTTAGAATGGTGATCCAGAATAGATGAAACTTAACAGTACTCTTAAATATTTAATGTCACTTGTAATGTCACTCTGTTCAATGTCTGATTAGTCAAACGGAACTTTGTCATGCATGGATAAATCTCCTAGGCAGGTCATGTAATTATGTTCTTTATTGTTCTCCATAATATTGTGATGCATATACAATTCATATCACCATATTAAACCTTTATTGGGAGCTTCATAAAGATATTTGCCTACCAGAAAACACAAAAGGCTAGGGGTCTATGCATATTATATATATACAACAATAACAAAATGAAGTATTTTATACACACCTTTCATTTCACACCTTAAGTTTTTAGCTTGTCTATTTGGTCAACAATTAGTGCATTTAACAGGAAAATCATGATTACGACTGTTTCTGGCCACATGGCAAACAGTTGAAGAGATTAAGGTTTTATCTAGAGATTTGAATTTTTGCATTATGCCTAATAATATTGATAAATTTCAATTCAAAAAGGATATAGATGAATTTGGACAGCGTATTAAATATTTTTTGATAAAGTTAAGAAATCGAAAGCGCAAAAACTAACCGTTTGAAATACCTAGCTTTCTCATTTAAAATATTTTTGCTGTTGTAAAAAAGTGCTTTTAAGTGCTATTCACTGCTGTTGGGTGTTTTAGTGGAGTTTTCAACTACAAAAAAATTGTATTAATATTATTCGCTGGTTATCTACGACCTGTTGTGGGCCACTTTGTAGAAGCAACAGTGTAAAAAATCCAGAACTGTCTTTCTGCAAATTCTCCCAAGATTCCAGCTTAACCCTTTAATTGGCAAATATTGAAAAGTCTGGATAAAAATTTTTTACATAATTTTTTACATGGGCTCAACACCAACAAAATTGGACACCAGGTGGACTGGACCATTGTCAAACCATTTGACAATAATAATGCCAGTATTGGAATCTGAGCGGTAGTCAAGACTACCATGACCAGCACTCTTGGTGCTGGTCATGGTAGTCAAGACTACCATGACCAGCACTCAATTGCTATCGTTGGCATTTATCATAGACCATACTGCACTTTTAAATCTTTTATTATATAATGCTGGAAAGAGGCAGATCAACATATACCATTTCGCAAAAGGCACGTTTGGAACAAGCGTGGTCGTCTGGGTTGCGATCAACTGGTAAACAAAGCGCGTCACAGATTTCATTGCTTGCCGAAGAACTCGATCTTTCGACAGATAAAGTTAAGGTAAATGTAGTATTTCTATAAAAACTGCAAACAGAATTGCTATATATTATATATTTTATTGACTTGCTTCTAATCTATTAATTTAAAATCTATCTTTTAATATATATTTATAAAAACACGTGCTTGCTGGCCATTTTAGCGCGATACCCTCTGGCGCGATACTATAAAATACTTCAAATATTTAAATATAATGATAATAGTAAAAAAAACTACTCATTTCTTCAATTCAGTGTAAATATAAATGTATTTGATGGTGCTTGTGTCATAAACATCGAGATACATTGCGCTATGCTTAGTTGTAGCCTTCAAGTTAAATGCTGAAAATATTGCATTGTGATCTGGCTTTATAATATCAGTATATCATATTTCTTTGTATTTCTATATTAAATATATGTATAGGTTCTCATAGTCGAGGAATGAAGTGATACCAGTTTTATCACTTGAGGATGATAACATTATTGTCACGAGTAAAAGCAGTGAATGAGGACAATCATGATATCGTACAAAAAGGCTAGAGGGATAAACTGATAATGTCAGTGGCGTAGCCAGCCCAACAATTTAGTCCCACCACAGAGTAGAGACATACAGAGACGTAACTAGTGTACCCACTTTTTTTGTGCGCATGCTCGGCAAGTTACTAGATGCATGCATCTGATTGGATGACGGCCTGATGACGACTCACTTTAAACTTGCTGAGCACGCACAGTTAATCATTTTTCGCCTGGTCGCCTGAAAAAAAGTGGGTACATGATAACGTAATCTTTCGCAGTGTTTACAACGGTCAGTTACGTCTCTGTATGTCTTATCTACTCTGTGGTCCCACTGTGCAAATTCAAAGTTATTATCTTTATTCATTTCTTTAGAAATTAATTGTTTTCACAGTCAATCAACATGAAAATATTTGCATAACAGGACGAAATCATCAGGCTGGCTACGCCACTGAATAATGTACTTGTCAATTGTAACCCTCCCCCCCCCAACCTCAGGGAAAGGTGGGGACATGTGGGGCATTTCCCCTCTTTTGACTCTTTGTAATGCCTGCCTAGGCGGGAGATTTTCCATTCTCACAGAATAGCAATATTTGCAATCATTTGCATATTTTTATGCCTGATCGCACACACTATTTAATTTGCATACACATTTAGATTTTAATATCCTGCGTGTGTACATAGTTCTCACTGATATTACTTTTATTTTGAAAATAAAAATCTTTGTTCAATAAAATTTTTGAAATGTTTTCAAATTTAGACAAGATTAGTCAGGTCAGCCTGCCTCAGGGGGTCAGGCAGTAGTTAAGTATGGCTATATTAATGGGGGTTACAATTGACAATTGCATAATATCAAGTGTGATATTACACAGGTTATCTAACCATTTTAGCACATACTAGTGCCTTTGTCAGGGTGATAAACAGTGGGAAATAAAAACAATATTGTCGCTAGGGACATATCGTTTTTATTTCACCCTGTTATCACCCTGATAAAGGCAGAAGTATGTGATAATATTAATATTAATTATAATTGGATTTAATTAAAGCAAGATATCACAAGCCAACCTCTTTTTCCTTGATAATTAGAAAAACTGTTTACCTCCTCAGTGGGTTGGTGTTTCATGAAAGGGGCTAGAGCAAGTGCCTTTTGGCTCTGGTCCATTAGTTTGATTCCCACATCTATATCAGACTCGTTGCATGTACAGTATATGTGAGAAGAGTTGCAGTCAATGATCTACCGAAAGGTTTGGGTTTTCTCAGATACCGACTCTCCGGTTTCCTACTGCCATGCTGGGAATGTGGGATGTAATTAGTCCGTAGTTCAGACTCTTCCACCATGGTTGTGTTTGTCATCAGACCTTAGTCATAAGGTGGTTGCCAGATGCACCCATACAAAGTCATCAACTCAATGATGTTGAACTGTGTTGTTAATACTCGGGTTGGTGGGGTAGATGTAGTTCTTACCAAGTTGTTCTTACGAATAAATACTGCAACACCCTTTGAGAAACAACAACAAGTGAATCATTTTTTTAAATATTGGGGCAATAAATATTGGGGAATAATTGGAACATTAAATAGTACTACATATTATATTTATACTAGATGTATTATGCATGTATTTGCATTTATTCCAATCGGACAAATGCCCTACGTACATGTACTCTGCTTGATTGGGAAAAGGCTAATTAAGGGTGCACCAGATAACACTAGATACATAAGAGCTTTTTGCTGTCTGCATGACCAGATACTAGATATCAGTGGCGTAGCAAACTCGATAATTGGGGGGGGGGGGCAATATTCATATATTTGTGTTCTGCATCATTAATTTCTTTTGAAATCAATTGTTTATAAGTTTGTGAACACGAATATATGAATATTGCCCCCCCCCCCCCAATTATTGAGTTTGCTATGCCACTGCCAGGTATTGTTGATTTAAGGATTGCATCTAATAGTTAATATAATTAAACATGCAAACTTTAAAATTGTCTGGTGTTACACTTAGTAAAATGCTAAAGTAGGGCACATGAGGGTGTGTGGTCTGCCAAAGGGTAAACAACACATTGATGGAGGCCGGACAGGTCTGTTAACCATTAACATGCAAGACTTTTCCTAATCACCAATTATGTAGCGTTAGTCAGAATAAAATATGAAACTAGGTCTAACCCACATGGCCACATGATCTGATCATACTGTATTATAAATGAAAGTTATCAGTCAATGTTATCAGTTATGGCTCAGACCATTTAATTCTGTCACATGGTCTATCTTGTCTAAAAATCTCCCGATACAGTACATAGTCAGTGAGTGAATTTGACATTTGAAATAGTTGACTATGATGTTTGTGATGTTACTCTTGCCCGGTGTGGATGTACACTCAGAGTAACATCACAAACATCATATTCACCTGAGTACATAACACCAACACACACAAAAAATAGTTGAATATATTAACAATTTGTAATTATATTGTTAATTATATTAGTATAATTATAAACATGATGTTCTATACATTTTATTAGACTTTCATCCGGAATCAAAACCGAAAGGTAAAAAGTAGTTGTTACAGTGGCCAGCAACAGGTGCAAGCTACTGATGAAACTCAGAAAACAAAAGCTGATGGACCACCAAGAAGGCAGAGAAAGTTGTCAGGAGCAAATGTGTTTTATCGGGAATTCATGAGAAGTGAAGGTTGTTTTAAAAATTCATAGTTTAGGATCAATCTAATGTACAAGATCATTATATCCATATACCAGCCTGTTCATTGAAGTTTATGCACTTATAACTAATTATTTACCTTGTAAATGCTCAACAGAATTGAAAAAGGTCCAGTCCCTTGCTGAGAAAAACAAAGCTTTTTCCAAAGCATGGCAAACTATGGATGAAAAGAAAAAAGAAGAATTCAACACTAGGGCAAAAAGCGAGGAGGCCGAAAAGGTTTCTTCACCAGAGTCCAAAATGGAGGTGATTAGAAATGCCTTGGTTAAACTAAAAGAACACGTATGTAAATCTACTATTCCTATTTCACATTTTATTGAACTATATATATCACGGTTATCACCTGCCACTTAATTATTGAACTATATATATCACAGTTATCACCTGCCACTTAATTATTGAACTATATATACCACGGTTATCACCTACCACTTAATTATTAAACTATATATATCACAGTTATCGCCTGTCACTTACTTGAAACAAAGTTCAAAATTAATTTGCTGCTTCCACAAACAACGTAGCCCGCGTGCAAGCCCAAGGGAAGAATAAGAATAGTGACTAGTGGGCCTGCAAGCAAGGCCCGGTGTCACAGGAGATTCGCCCCCCCCAGGAGATTCGCCCCCCCTCTCAAAAGGGGGGCGATATTCCTAGGATATTCGCCCCCCGGGGCGAATCTCCTAGGAATATCGCCCCCCTGGGGCGAATCTCCTAGGAATATCGCCCCCCTTTAGGAATTTCGCCCCCCCCATATAAATTTTGAATTTTTGATCTAAAAACAAAACGATTGCAAGTTGAAAAGATTTATTGTGTGATTTATTTATTTATTACAAGGAGACAAAATTACATACACATTTTAGGCTTCTTAGCAGCTGGTGGTGTGCACAGTCTGCATAACCACTCATTTGAGGTACTTAGACTAGTGTCATATTGACATATTCTACACATCTAAAGTGGAACCATCACAGAGATCGCATAAAATCATGTTGTCGTATTCTTCTTGCAGTTTACATTCACATAACATATTATAAAAACAATCGCTTGCAAATTTTATCAATACGAGTGTTAACAATAGCCGCCACAGTAATCACTTGCTAACAATAAACTATAGGATTAGTAAAAAATCCATGGAATGTGTTGGGAAGCGTATTGACTATTGTCCGTTGAATCGTCAACTTTCTGTGTCAGTGATATAATCTTAATTCTTCACTTCCGCAAAGAAAATTGCATTATATATGTGGTGTGGTTTATTCAAATAATTTCATGATACTTTGATTTTATTAGTGCATGCCTTAAACATTTGAGAATGTAACTCTGCAAAACTAAAAGCTTTCTTGTCTTTTTTGAAACGTATATTATTGGATTATTGCCTATTGGCAAGTTCTACCCTTTGCTTCTGAGATTTATAAACTATATTGAAATAATGCAAGTAAAAAATAGTGACAAACCATACATTTTCCGATAACGACAAAACGTGGATGCAAAACATATACCAATAATTACAATAACCACCACGGTGATTACTTTTTAACAATGAGTTTAAGGATTAACACTGAAAATGCAAAATATGCATGGTGTGCTGTGAAGCGTCATAAGTCCTATTGAGTATTCATCTACTGTAACTGTGTAAGCCCTTTCGATACATGTAATTGTAAATTTGTATTCTTACACGCAGGGCTTGAAATAACATTCCCAAAGTTCCCAATCATGGTGATCGGCAGTCGTGACTTTCCCTGCTTTTTTCACGTTGGAAACCGAAACCCTGCTTTTCCGCCGATCATAAGCAATTCCTTGCCGATCATTGATCGGTGATCGGTTGTTATTTCAAGCTCTGTCTTAACAATTTTGAATTGATACTGATTTCAAATGATTAAAGCCATGTAATAGTTATCCCATGCAACTGTTAGGAAGGGCGAAATTTTGAACGGAGGACGACAGTCCTAAAGAAAAGGTGAAGTTTCTAAAGGGGGGCGAATTTCCTAAAGGGGGGCGAAATTCCTAGGATTTTCGCCCCCCCTGGGGGGGCGATATTCCTAGGAATTTCGCCCCCCGGGGGGCGAAAATATAGGGGGGGCGAAAATCCTGGGACACCGGTATTTTGTAAAATGCTCCTTTTCATAACATGCCCCATTCGCATGTCAATTGTCAAAAAAGAACCAATGACAGCAACCCAAATATTAACAACAAACTCGCATTAAAATGTTGCGGGGTTTTCTCTGCTTATTCACAACATAAACAATGTGTAAATGGCTGCGTTTTAACTCCAAAAAAAAGCAAGCAACACAGTCAGTAATTGCCAAATTTGCAAGTGCTCATTTTCAACTAAAAAGGCAAATTAGGACGAATTTCAACAGAAAACCAGTCTCAAAATTTCAAATTGTGAGGGAAGTCGTGTGACCACATTAGCATCAGTGTGTGCTTTGCTGTCGCCATTGTTATATATAAATTGTCTCACTTATCAGATTGTGTGTGCAAATCTTGTTGGCGGCGTAAAGTACGAAATTTATTTCAGTTATTTCATTTGGTAAAGAACTCTACAAACGAAGAGAGCGTTCAGAGCGTTCATTACCGTATTCTGTTTCGCTCTCTCAGCGAAGCCTTGTAAATCGCAAAGTGTTTCGAATAGGCTTACATACAACTGCCTCTAAATCTTCACCGCGAAAAGCGCTGTTTTCTTCAGTGCAAGAACAGAGTCAACATCAACCATGATTGCCTGTCAATCAGGACTGTAATTAATGCTGGTTTATAATACATACATTAATTTGCATGATATTAATTATGCAAGCATCTTTTATTTTAGATTGACTACTTGGAATCACTGGGGGTGGAAAGTTGTGCCTTGCTCGTTATTGACAACGGGTTAAAGCGTCTTGGATCTGAGAATGGGAAACGGATTGTTAGTAAGTCAGAAATCCTCAACCAAATATATGCTGAGATGGCAAAAAATCCTGGTACGCAAGTAGACCTTTTTCATTGACGCTTTAAAAACACTTAATCTGAGGTGTTCAGATGAAAATCCATTAATTATTTTCTGTGATAACCACCAGTACTTTTAAGTTGTCCATAAGCATGTGTGCATTGCAGCAAAAATTCATATCGCCGTCACACCCACAAACGTCTGTGGCCACTCCTACATATTTTTGCAAGTTTGCAATTCTAATTTTAAACAGCCAACCCAGTTCCTGGTAACAATTGCTATAAAGAATATCAAATAATAAACAAAGAATAAGAATAGCAAACAAAGAATATTCTATTCTTTTTTTTATTCTTTGGAATTTCAGTTGACGGGCAGGTATGACAAAAAACACTTTAATGTACCGGTCGAGTTTAGAGACAGTTTTAAGACTCAAAAGATGAATTACCGTTCAGATTTTCTTGCCACAACCATTCTGATAGGAGAAAAATCATTTACAAGTTGTTTGATTGCCCGTCATTGGATGAAAAGTCATGTGATTGTGAACAAATAATTCTTGTGTTTCATATGACATCACAGCAGCACGTGTGGTCAACTTAAAACTAAACACAGTTATTGGAGTGAGTCAATGGACCATTTGCATTATAGAGTAAATTTTGATCTAAACAAGTCTAGACAAAAATTTCATCACAGCTTGAAAGAGCATCACAAAATTAGTAATATTCCAAAGTTTCGTTGCGAAATGTTGTAAAATGCGGATAATATAGCCTTGCGAAATTTGCAATTTTCAGTCATTTTGTATTACAAACAGGAAATTGATGCCCCAACACCCGATTGGGCTGTCAATTTCCCGTGCGTAATACAAAATGACTGAAAAACGGCAAAATTCGCAAGGCTATATTATCCGCATTTTACAATATTTCGCAACGAAACTTTGGAATACTACTAATTTTGTGATGCTCTTTCAAGCTGTGATGAAATTCGTGTCTAGATGAAAATTTAGTCTATAATGCAAATGGTCCATTGTTCGTTTTATGTATTTGCCTTTCAATTTTGCATCATTTATGCCATTCATTGTGGGAATTTGAATTTGAAAACAGAACTGAATTAAATTTTATGTAGCAAACTTATTTTAAAGTTTTTGGGTTTAATTTAATCATGTGATTGCTTGGTATTGGGTCAGTAGAACTATTTTTATTCAAACTGATAGTCTGACTTATTGGTTAATTTGAAAATATTTTTTGAAGTTTTGAATATACGATTTGAATATGTTTTTAAGGAGTGCGTAACAGCAATAAATTCATTTTTAAAGGTCTCGTTTTTGTACACCTTTTTTTAAACATTTCTTTGAATTTCAAGCGGAGAAGTGGTATATAATATAACATAGAATACAACACGCATTTACGCCATTTGACTATTGACGATGCCCTTGGACTTCTTGTATTCTTTTGGCGTAATATACCTAACTGGAACTTTGCTAATAATTAACAATTAGACTATGGTGATAGGTGATGAGGTGTTTTGCCCTCATCAACTATCACTTAATAGAAATCGAGAGTGAATGATCTAATTGTTTCAGTAAAAACTAGTGCGAAAACAGTATTTTAAAAAGTGGTATTTTTTTCAAATAAATTCATGAAAAGTCGCGCAAACTAATGCCCACAACGAAAATTCGAATTTGCTCAAAATTTTCTTTGTTCAAATCTGTTAAAATACAAATTTCATATTTGATTTTTCACCTTATAGCTGTTTCGTTTCTTGCTATCCATCGACGAATAGATAGCGACTAGCGTATCCAATCAGAACGCAGCATTTGCATTATAACGCGAGCACGTTTCTACTAATTATGGTTTGCGTGCAACTTATTTTATATTTTTTGTTTGTCCAAGGTGAAACTGATTTAAATCGTGATGGTCTAATTGGGAAAGTAAGGAATATATTCAATCAAGCGTACGGTGAGTTTCATGCTGGACATGTATGGTATGCTTATATAGTCAATGCCGGATTTAGGGGAGGGTACGGTGAAGTGCGCACCTCCTGAGAACATTTAACACTTCCAAGAACATTTAGCACCTCCCCTGAGAACATTTAACACCTCCTCTAAAATCTGTTGCACCTCTCCGGAGTTTTTTTGCACCTCCTATGGTAAAAAATCAAATTAAGGAACAGTTTAGTTAATAGAAAACATTTAAACCAAAACTTGTGTGTATAATGTATAGAAACTCTGAAAATGCCATTTCCAATGTAGAGACAGGGCTCGAAGTAGAGAAAAAATATGGCCTGTCAGTCTAAAATTTTTTGGCAGGTGAAATAAATTTTAGCCTGCCATTTTTATTCATTGAACTGCCAAAATGTTGATGTCTCATATGAGTCATATATGAGTCATATTGTAAAAATCAATGTTATCATGATATGCATTTTTATTATTTTTAAACTTGTCTATTTTACTACAGTAAACAATAAACAGCAAAAGATGTTTTTTTTTGAAAGTTGGCAACTATGTATCCACCTCCCTTGCTTTTTTCTCCCAAATCCGGCCTTGTATGGTTTTTTAATTTCTTAATTTATTTGAACTTTGTGGACGATATTGTGATTAAACAAATTATTAATATGAATTTTTTTTCTGTGTTGGTGTTGTGTACTCAGGTGAATAATATGTTTGCGATGTTACTCTGAGTGCATATCCACACCGGGCGAGCTTGAAACTTATGCCCGGCCACGGTGGGATTCGAACCTACGACCTTTGGAATACTAGCCCAATGCTCTTCCAACTGAGCTACGCGGTCAGGACGGTTAGAGTAAGTGATATTTCGGAACCGTATGCACTCAGAGTAACATCGCAAACATATTATTCACCTGAGTACACAACACCAACACAGAAAAAAAATTCATATTACAAGAACACATTGGTATTGAAGGAACTAGATACGGTTCCGAAATATCACTTACTCAAACCGTCCTGACCGCGTAGCTCAGTTGGAAGAGCATTGGGCTAGTATTCCAAAGGTCGTAGATTCGAATCCCACCGTGGCCGGGCATAAGTTTCAAGCTCGCCCGGTGTGGATATGCACTCAGAGTAACATCGCAAACATATTATTCACCTGAGTACACAACACCAACACAGAAAAAAATTCATATTACAAGAACACATTGGTATTGAAGGAACTAGATACGGTTCCGAAATATCACTTACTCAAACCGTCCTGACCGCGTAGCTCAGTTCGAAGAGCATTGGGCCAGTATTCCAAAGGTCGTAGGTTCGAATCCCACCGTGGTCGGGCATATTTTTCAAGCTCGCCCGGTGTGGATATGCACTCAGAGTAACATCGCAAACATATTATTCACCTGAGTACACAACACCAACACAGAAAAAAAATTCATATTACAAGAACACATTGGTATTGAAGGAACTAGATACGGTTCCGAAATATCACTTACTCGAACCGTCCTGACCGCGTAGCTCCAGAGGAGGTTGGACAGCTAATTAGGCGAATCTGGGCGAATCTCTCGACCAATCAAATTGCGCCATTTACCTCATGCTCGCATGAAGCTTTTGGCATCGAAAATTTACATAGGGCTCATAAATATCGATTTTTTTCATATTGTTATGCAAATTTTTTGGTAAATTTTACGCGATACTACTTTTACAACAGTCAATCTGCCGATTGGAACGGTATCTTGAAAGGTAAACGTCATTTTCCAGTTTATTTTGACCTCTCACTTAGGCGCTATGCCGTCGCGATGTAATTTAATGTCATTTCTGTCAACAATCTTTGAAGACAAAAATCTCAAATTTCCACGGTTCGATTTCGCTATTATTTCACAATTAGTTAAACAAATGTATAATCTTTAATTCTATCCAGCCGGCCCCCCTCGGTCCCGCAACCGTTTTCGAGATATTCACCGTTGAATATAGCCCTCTGTAAAATATGCTGCCTTGTCACTCAGATCGACAATGAATTGCTATTACTCGCTTTTTTCTAAAGAAATTTGATATACTATAGAAGTTTCGATATATTATGGATTATATATATTGTTTAAAGTATGTAAATAATTAAAGCACTTCTGTAACAATATTTTATAAGTGAAATTTATTGTTTGGTTGATGTTTTAGATGTGAGATTTGTGATTTTGGCTGGATTCTATTTTTGTCGATGATTTTGTCTGCAAGAATTTAGCACCATCATTAAATTTGGAGGTAAGTATACACAAACAAGTTTGTTTATCGCAGTAAGTTTTTCTTTTCTTTGGTAGAATAATGTCTGAAGCCACAAAAAGAGATCATGATCCGCCAACTGGTCTAACACCTGGGAAAAAACCACCAAAGAGATCTGCCAGTGGACGTTTCACAAAGAAAACAATATTGTTTGAACCAGATATCCAGTCAGAAGATTGTGGGAATGTATGTACTGCATTTAATATGGTATTATGTTCACTCTAAAAAAACACCAATGAAATAACAATTTTGTCATCAAACTCATCTCAAACTGTCACCATCATTATTAAACTGTATGTGCAATTAATTAGGTACAATGCTCAGGATATGTTTGTTTTCTTTGTACAGAATGAGTGGAGCTACAATGAGATGTCAGCCCTAGTTGAGTATATTGCCCTTTATCATGCACCTGTTGAAAGTTCCTCTAAAGAATGGCCAGCACACAAAAATGATGAGTTCTGGGGTGCATGTGCTGATGTTGTCAACAGTGTTGGTAATGGAAACAACAGGACTGGTGAATGAGACTGTTTAATATTTGTAGTGTTTTGGAATAATTGTTATAGTGTACAAAATTTAAATAAAGCACCATGTACCTGTAATTTAATGCTTAATGCTGTACATGTTTATTTAGGAACTGCATGTAGAGCCAAAGTAAGAAGATTCCTGGTGAATAAATTCCCGACAATACCAGATGCTGAGGAAGCTTATCAAATTACCTATATCGGTCCTTCCAATCTGTCCAAACCTTATACATCTGCAAGATCTCCGATGCTACAATTGTCTCCATCAAGTGACCAAAACCTTGTTCACCTCCCTGGTGATGTTATTGATATGATGATGTCTGGATTTTCAAAACTAACCCATCGACAACAAGAACAACTACTCATCCACCTGTTTCAAAAATGGATGGTAAAAGTTAACCCTGGTTTAGATGCTAAATTTGTCCCTAAAAATTTCCTCCCACTTGTTGCCAAGGCTATGTCTGTACTTCATGCTGGTAAAAAAGATAATCTGATTTATCACGCTGCTCGATGCTTTGGAGAACAACGCCATGGAGATGTTGGTCCTAGAATGCCATTGGATAGAATGCCCTTTGGTCTCATTGCACATAATATGAAGTTTTTTGCATCCAACCAAGTCTCCAACCTTGAAGCTCCAGATGACTACAAGTCTTGGTGTCAGTCCATGTATGCTTTGTTTGGAAACAAGTGGGCCTCAATGCACTTGGGGCCAATGTGGTCCTATGAGTTAGAAAGGGAGCATGTATCAGTTACTAATGATTCTTCATTAAGTTTAGATATCATAAGCCAAGCATTGCAAGAAACGTTTGGAGATGACTCGGATGTAGTAAGTATGGAAAACCCATTGCCTGTCCTGAAGAATGTGCAAGATACTAGCATTGCTGACGATGTGGTAAGGTCTGGAAGGACCATAAAAGGAGACCCATTAAAGGTACATAATATTAATGAGCATCAATGTGGCGATATTAATGTTGTATATGGGTATACAGTATGCTGTATCTAAAACATCCATGAGTGAGTACATTACAAGATATTCAAAAATAGTAAAATACAGTTAGTAATATTAACTAAATTCTCTCTCTCTCTCTACTATTGAAGTAGCGGTAACTTTTCTCTCTCTCTCATAGGCCAAGATAAATATTGCTGGGCCATCTTCACGTACAATTCGAAGAATGACTGAGGGCAATGATTATAGCAAGGGCACTGAAATTCAGGTATATTACGTATGTTTGCTGATCAACAACTTATATTAATTTTGTTATTACTGTACATGCTATATGATGGATGTATTTTAACAGACATCTGCTTTGAAATTTCTTCACAATGCCTACCCAAATGGAAGGTGGTGGTTGAAAGCTGATGGTACTGACATTCAAGAGGGACTCAGAGAATCCATGAGAAATGAATGGTCAGGTGATGTAGATTTAGGAGATGGTAAGTTAGGAATTAAGTATTCCAAATACTTAGAATACCTTAAGCTTGTCCACAATATAGGGTTGAAGGAAAGGGCTTCCTCTGACAACATCAAAGAAGACCTTCAACAGATTTGTTCTAAGCTATCCACAGAGAGTGAATTCCTGACAAATGGTCATGCAGATGCCAAAAAGGATTACAAGAGCGTCCAGGATATGGCCAACTCTACAGAGAAAGCATTGTTTGCATGTGCGTGGAATGTGGAAGAGTTCAGTGAGTTGCTGGAGAAGAATGCGTACTTGTTGCAGTCTTTGAAAAACCTCATAAGCATCCTCGAAAGTGGAAACACCCATTCTATAAACATCGGAACAACTCTGGTTAATCTACGTAAAGAATTACTGGATTATGTTAAAGGTACTAGTAATTTTCAGGAATGTTATTGTAAATAACTTGTTATCCTTACTCATATGACATGTCGTAACAAATGTTGTGGACAGTTATCGGAAAGTCCTTAAACACACTAGATCAATTTAATGTTCTCTTATAAATACATGTATGTATTAATGTTTCAGGAATTACCTCAAAGACACGAGTAGCAGCATCTCACATACTGATATTCATGGTAAGTGATGAATTGAGAAATTTCAAACCATATGCTATTCCTGTTCGTGTTCTTAAGTACAGCAGTCTGACAGACAAGAATGCACGAGACCTGAAGGAAGAATTGAAAACTGCAATGGAAGACATTGGCATGGTAACTGTGGGTATGTACGAATTATGTGTACCGGTATTTTTAATGTTGTATAGTTACCGTATTCTCTCTATTAAGCCCCCTCTATAATAAGCCCCCTCTCTAATAAGCCACACCCTTTTAAGAGGAATAAATTTATTAAACCCCTTTCTCTATTAAACTTCCACCCCCATTCATATGAATATACCACATTGTACATAACATACGTTATAATACATACTATTAACACGTTATAGTATGATACAATTGTTAAAGATGGATTTCATAATAGATGCTTGTGAAAATTATCTAAGATTTTATGGATAACTAAATAAGCCCCCCTCTCTAATAAGCCCTCCTCAATTTATATTAAATATTTTATCCAAAATGTATAGTCATGCTTATTATGTATTTCATTCAAAGGTTTTGTTACTGATGGTGAGTTCAATTCATTGCGAACACAAGGTAAAGATAGACCTGTCTCATTCAGCTGATTATGGATGCCAAGAATGAAGCACGGGCGATACCTGCCAAGGAGATTGAGAAATTCTTCAAGTCTGTCAAGAAGGGTAATTATGCTGTAGTATTGTTGTATCATACCATTAACATAATACCCTGTGGGATACAGTATATACAAGAAACTGCCATTTGCTGTTAGTAATAGCTATTGGAGCACGTACTAAGATGTTAGAAGCGAATCATACATGATTAAACATAGTGAGTTGTGGACGTTCTCTGGCTAAAATATGAATTGAAATACAAGCTTTCGACTGCCAGTCTGCAGTTACAATGAACAAAATTATATATAGAGTGGTATAGAATACAGATTTTTGATCAAGAAATTATCATATTTATATCATATGTTAAACTCATTTAGCTCATTAGTATATGTACAATATATACATTATTACTAATTGGAAACCACTATATACAAATTTTTTATTGTAAATTTCCGTCCGTTTACTGCAGACTGGCAGTCAAACGCTTGTGTTCTGTATTCAAATAAATATTTTAACTCATGATGCAGAACAACATCTACTGTACAGCAACAACTCACAAAGTTCTTTGTGTTCTGTGATTAACAGAAGGTGTAGTTTTGCCTGTGAAAGGTCACAATGCTATTCCGTTGGGAGATGTTCAGTGGTTAGCAGAGTATATGAATGGTGAACCCAAAGTATCATTTCTCAATGCAATCAGGATACTTCGCAGAAAACACTTTCCGTTTTCTTATGACCCACACCCTTGGGTTGCAGGTAAGGTATCTACTGTACAGTATGTAACATATGCCACAAACTAGATTTACTGTTACTTCTGAATCTCTCAACTTTACTCATTTACAATTTTAGCTACAATATCATGATTAATCTCAAATAATTTACTTGTAATAAAATGTACAGTAATTTTTTTTTCTGTTATGTAAAGGTAAAACTGAGTCGAAATCTGACTGTTTGAAATCCCTTATGGCGATGTACCTCTTCAAGAATAAAGTAAGTATGTTCTGTGCACAAGGTGTTAACTTTCAGGATTATTTGTATGTGCCAGAGGTAAGTGAACGCACAGGTGAACCTCAACAAGAGCGTGAAGACCACAACCATGTGCTAAAGAGAATAGCTGGCAGTTTGAGAAAGGGGCATATCCCGAATGTGGATCTTCAAGCATTTGTCAAAGCTATGAATAATGCAGAAACAGGTTTGACCTACACTGCATTGACAGGTAAGAGAAAGCAGAGTGTGGGTGACGCCGAGAAATTGTTGTCACCTGCAGTTGCTAAATGGTTGAAAGCTAATGGTTTCTTAAATGAAGGTAGATTTGTAGAGATTGTATCAAACTGGCACAAGGCAAGTGATGGTCGTGGACTGACGGAAGCTGACCGTAAGAAGTACAACCTGGCGATGTTGGATTATATATTGGAAGACTGGATGCCATGGTACAAGGAAGAAAGAGATTATTCAACATTAGATGTCAATAGGTACATGTGATGCGCCCTTCTTTGTTCTTTTACTCTGTCTAATGCCAGACAATTTTAATCATCAAGGGGAGATTCTTGTGCTTTAATGAGTTAATAGAGTTTTATAAAAATGCAATAATTTCAGTGCATATTGGACATACTGTAATGTACTGCACTGAATTTAATGTGCACTTCTGTTAATATATAGACCTATCAGAGGAATTAGAGGATTCACTAGAGAAGTTGTGGTTGCACTAACAACAAATATTGAAAGTCAGGTTTGTTTATAAATGTGCCTTACAAATGTGTGGAGAAATGTGCAGTCATTTCATAATTAGGGACCGGTCAATGTGCAGTCATTTCATAATTAGGGACGTCAGGGTGGGCTGGAGGAAAAAGACCAGAAACGGTGCAAGTTTTCCATGCCCCCCCCTCCCCATAAGGTGTTAATTTTTTGATGACCCCCCCCCCTTCCAACCGACAATTGTTTTCACAACCCCCCCCCATTTATTTTCACCAAGTCGTATAAATTTTCCCCCAAAATGTTGTCGACGGGGGGGGGGAGGGGGGGGGAGGTAAAAAAATTTTCCAGACAAACATAAGCGGTCTAAAAAATTTTCCAGACTAACATAAGCATATTCAAAATTTCTCCACCAACATAAGCAACGCTTCCAATTTCTTCAGCACAAACATAACAAAAGTTTTAAAACTGTTAAAATTGCAAAACATTTCATCAAATGGTTTTGGTTGTGATTAAGGCTTGATATTTGAAACTGGTCAACCTAAAATATTAAGAATTACCACAAATAATTTTCACCTCCCCCCCCTTTCATACTGAAAACACCTTAAAGGCCCCCCTAATTTTCCTCCAGCCCCCCTGGTCCTCAATTAATGGACAGTCCCTTATAGTATATTATTGTTACAGGAGTTCAGACGGAGATATGGACTCGAAAAGGGGCTTCTTCCTGAACATCCAAGAGCAGGATCAACTGATGATGTTGAAGGCATTTTTGCTTTCTTGCATGGACTGCTTGGACCAATTTTCGATGAAAAGGATTTTCATGATGCCTTCCCGAAAGTTATTAGCGAGTACACCAAGAAATGTGATCCTGACTTGCCCTTTTACTACTACACTGGATCCAATGACAGATATAATGACGGTTTAATACAGTCATTTAATGTACCCTCGAGCAGTGGTGAAGAACGACTGGATAGTGTATCTATTTCTAGACGAGCTGATCCTGGGGTTTTTGTGACAAATCGAGCTGTGATTCCTCAGCGTGGACAACTCAGTGTTAGAACAGCCCATTTTAAACCAGCAGAGAGCTTGCCACCGCCACCTGCTCCATAGAATACTGGTAATGATTTGTCAAGTGACATTAATTACTGTAGTACTGTATGTACTGTAGTTTGCAGTTTAAAATGCACATACATCACAGTTATTGTATGTGTACACAACCATGTATTATTCTCTATATAATAGCATGGGTTTGAGTGCAGTTGAGGGGAAAATATGCACAGTGAGTTTCTCAAAATCCAAATGACGACGAAAGTCTCACAAGTGTATGTTTTTCCAAATTGTATGAGAAACCATATTACTTATTAATATACATGAAATAATTATGCAGTCACATACGTGCATGGGTCACATGCAAAATAGTTAATTTTAATAACAAATAATTTTAACAGAAAATCTGCTAAAAATGCCATCAACTGTATTTTTGTGGCATGGAAATGTTTAAGTTTTTTGGTATTATTTCCCTGCTAGAAATGGCTGTATATTATAGTCGATAAAATTTGCACTGTATTTCAAAAACAATACACTGCTCTTAGCCAATCAGAATTGAGAATTTTTTCATGTATATTATTAAGTAATTTACAGTGTTTTGCAGTATGCGAGATGTTCATATTCAGAGCAAATATAGTACAGTAAAGACCTGTATAAAAGAACCATTATACTGATCAATTAACCACAATAAATTTATGTAAGAATACTGTTTGTGCCATGTACAAATACCATGTCAGGTTGACAAACAAAACTGTAATTTTAAACATTTTAATTAACTTTTATTAGTTTTAAGGGCATATATGAAGACCATCTATGGACTCTTATTTTTATTAGAAAAGGACTATTTAATGGGAAACACACTTGGCTTGTTCTAGCTATCATTTTTTATTTTATACTGTCAGACAATAATTTGGCTAGCATATTGGTTCTTATAATTATGGAGGTTTTTATTGTATTATCATGTATCATATAACTAACCAAGTATCATACTGTAGGCATGTTATTTTGGGACCTCTGGTCAATTGAATAAATATTATATAAATCTTCTTGTTTTATCATTGCATTTAATTTTAATCTGAAAAAAATACTCACAAAGTAGGTCAGGTGCAGCATGGATAATTTATTAATTTATTTACTAAAGCACATTTTTACAGTTGCATACTTATTTGCATGAGTGTACATGACAGATTACTTTAATTTGATATACCCAGTTATAATTAACCTATGTTTTGTTTAATTAAAAAATGCTGGAAAAAAAATCTAAAAAGTTAGCCAATTGAACTAAATGCACATCAATAACCTGCTGACCATAGTTGCTATTATTTATATCAAAAACATCTGTCAACGTACACTCATGCTTTTCCTTACCACTAGATTCTCCCACTCACCACGCCTCTTTATGACAATTTTTGGATAAAATCCTATTTTAAGAAAGTCAACCCTATACTTGATATGCTGAACATAGACATCCAAGATATCTCCTGTGGCGATTAGTGGGTGCAAATATTTGCATAGTTCTGAAGCAATATAACCAACATGTGCCCATCCAGTTCCATAGTCTAGATCAATTGCTATTGCACTTGGGTCCCTTGGATTCAATGGCTCTGGCCGTATTCTTACAGTTACTGGTTTATTTTGTTCATGAAGAGCAAGGTATGCCTTTTCCAAATGATGTTGGTAGTTTTTCTCATGAGCAGCACCAATGCACTTGAATGGTACAGCGTGGGTGATTTCTTCCTCCTCATCACTTTCATCATCCCTTTCACTTAATTCATCATCACTTTCTGCTCTACCACTTTCACTTAATCCGTCATCACTTTCTGCCCTATCACTTTCTACAAAATCATAACAAATAACAAGAAAATAATTATTGCATAACTGTCATCTCTAAAAATAGCAATTTTTGCGCATGTAACCTCTAAAATTATATTCTCAAGACCTAAAAGAGTGCGTATTTATAGAACAACACAAATATAGCAATATTTAGATGAAAATTGAAAAATATCAAACTACAGCTTGCTGATTTAAACAACCAGCTAGAACCAGATAAAACAGGCATACTTCAGCAAAAAATTATAAATCAAACCATACAAATATCAACAATACCTTCAGTCTGTTCAGACTCATCATCTGAATGTTCATCATCTGAATTATTCCTACTTTGTCCATCATTAAGACTGTCTTCGTTTCTTTCTGTTGGTTCTTGAGAATGTTCTCTTTCAGGAGTCTCGTCTAAAGGAGGTAGTAAAACCTTGTTAGTATCTGGAAAGTTAGAACAATTGCAACTTACCACATCCACGGCCAGCAATGGGGTCTCCAGAATATTGTCGAAATCAGGCACAACCGCAGCCACTGCAATTGTATTCGCTGTCAATACATGATCCACATCAAAATCCCAAATCAAAAGCATATGCTGGGTGTTTTCATTAGCAAACTCATCTGGGATAGGGTCAAACTATAAAAGGGTTAAATTAAAATAATACGCCATAATTTGTACAGTGTATTTCGAGGTTATTTATAAAATTCAGTACAAATATATTGAAAACTGCAAAGCGTGAAAGCGGAAATTTGACCAAATAACAAGTCTAGTCAACTGTAATGCATTGTAGTATACCAACCTTAAATATTGCGCTCGTTTTCACGTTGATAATACAAGGAGATTTAACACCATCCAACTTGGAAAGAAGAGCCTCGCTATTGGGAATAACACAACTCCTTCGCTCGGACGGATTATCCATAAAGCTAAAATGACAGCACGTCCCATGCAATTTTAAAAAAGGTAAACTTGGTACAGTAAAACATAAGTCATAATGAGGATCGCAACAATACAGCAATAACATGCTATTTTCACGAAGTATCGCAGCCTGACACTCTTGTCGTTCGAAAGCTTCCATATTGGTTTAGAGAGATGTTCACTCCTCGACAGTCAAAAGTCAATGAAGCGACCGCGTGGAATTAGGCGCTCGATACCCACGATGCTTTGCGGCCTGCTGTCCAACCTCCTCTGGCGTAGCTCTATAACAAACGTACTTGCAGGGAGGTGAGTCTGGGATTGGACGCACCGAGGGTGGCTGGAAGTTTCCCGAACTTACCGAGCGAAGCGAGGTGAGTTCGGGAAACTTCCAGCCACCCGAGGTGCGTCCAATCCCGGACTCACCGAACCTGCAAGTACGTTTGGTTTTTATCCCATACACCGAGCCATACACACATTTGTAGCTCTTCGCGATATATTCGTCGATATTTTGTGAACATTTTCCCGGCCAAAAAAATCACTGGGCAAGAAAATACTTCTTTATCTACGTCTACATTACCTTTACTGCATTTTTTCTTTGGTTTTTCTTCAGTCTCAGTATGTTAGTCACTGAAAAGTTCTTTAAAGTTTAGGTTTATCGGCTAAATCTTGTCCGCCATATTTGTTATTGTTATTGCAACGTAAGCAGTTTAGCGGGTGAGTTCGGGCGAAAAGCAGGTGAGTTCGAAAAAAGCGGGTGATAGATAGTACATATTTATTTTTAACGTTGTAGGGTCAGCAGTTGGCAAACAAGAACAAAAAATGCCTTATAAGCGGATGATTAAAGGCACATCTCCGTATTGCTTACAAGGTCTGCCTGTTGGTCTACAGCTGAGAAATCCGAAAGACTATGGGACAAACCAGCTACGATCAATAATTTCATGCGCAAAGGCTATTAAAGTAGTAAGCGAGATCTTGTGGTGCCTTCTTACCTCAAGATTTTGGGGAACTAAAGAAGGAAATATATTTGTACAGTTAGTAGTTTAGAAGTAGAAAAAAACAAAAGCCACTACGTTAGACGTTGCGTTACTGATGTATGTTCTTTCAATTTTTTGACAGATAAAAAAGCCATTGGACCAGAACCCAAATGAACAACGAAAACAACAGTCACAACGACAAAAACAGCAACAACTGCAACCAGAACAACTGCAACAACAACAGCAACAACAACAACAACAACAACAACAACAACAACAACAACAACAACAACATCAACAACAAAATCAACAACAAAATCAACAACAACTGCAGCAACAACGACAAACAAGTCGACAACAAAAAGGCGTTGTGAACCTACAGATCCCCAATGACGACTACAATCCAATTGATGGTAAGTACTTATTATACATGCATTATTATATATGTGCAATCATTTTTTTACATTAACTAGCCAGACAGCGGCCAAAAAAGGCTTTAACATGAAAACGAGGCTTTTAATAAAAACATACTATTCAATAAAAAACTTAATTCATACTTGGTAAGAAATTTGCAAGATTTTTATAAGATATATATACAGTATAGTTTGCGCCCATCATTTCCTTTGTGATTGCTAACATGATGCCATTATAATAATTCCATTTTATTCTATAATTTTGTAGGTGAGAGTGTAATTGTTATTGGGGTTTGTGCTAAAAAACCTCTGTTATTTGGTTCTGGTGTTGTTTTACCAGGACGGAAACTTCACTTTAAAGATATTCGAGAAAACTCGTGTAAAAGATCGATTTCAACGATTAGTAGTACCTGCCCAGGCGATGCCAAGCCATTTTACCAAGACAAAAATGGGGAGAACAGACTAGTAGTTGGACAGATTTACGAGTGGCCTAGAACATATCTTTTCCCTTCAAAAAACTTTAATTAAATTATTGAATACCTTACTTGAATTTACATTATTAATACCGTTGTAGTCAATTTACGCTATTCTAATTGGTAAAAATGGTCTAAAAAGTGTGCAAATTAAACATTAATTTGATTGCACAATTAATGTTCAATTTGCAATCGCGTAATTAAAGCACGATATGTAATGTATGTACCCATGACCACGTCCTACGACTTTGAATTGAGTTTTGGACCTAGGCCTTACATTATTTTTTATATGCTTGAGCGACTTTTTGAAGTATAATTCCCAGTAATATATTCATATATTTATTTATTATTTGTCATATAATTGTGATAAATTTATGTTGTAATACGCATGTATGTATGTATATATATATACAAATAAAAATTTCTCCACCGTTGGGAATTGAAAGTACATTAATTATGCAAAGTTAATCAATCCAAAAGCAACGTAAGCCTTCTGCAAGGTACTTGTTTCGTAAAACGTTTTGATTACGAATGTTCACTGTTCAGTGGTTAATGGAACCATGTTTAATACAATAATGGACGTTCTTATGGTCTCACTGAGACAAAGATGGACGAGTTTAGCTTATTTTAGATAATTTAACATTCAATTTTAATTCCCTCTTGGGAATTGTTTATTGTTCGTTTTCCTTGCAACTCCCAACGGTGGAAGAATGTGATTTCGACCGGCAATTTTTATTTGGCGAGAATGTTACATAAATATTAAAAAATTGGGGTACATTTTGGAAAGATGTGGTAAGGGTATTGTATATACATCATGTGTTGCTGAAATACACCCCATCTTTATCCAAATATATTGATGTCCGTATTTTACATAAATACTAAAAAATACACCCGATTTTTGGACCAGGAACTGGTCCCCAATCGCTGCTAATCTTGTTGTTGTTGTTGTTGTTGTTGTTGTTGTTGTTGTTAGGGGGCGACGCTCTTTGAAAAAACCCTAAGGCTCCGTCATTACTTGTCTGATCGGAATGAAATTTGACACAATTATTCTAAGCAATATTCTGCATCGATTGACGGTGTTCGATTTTTCATTTTTGACTTTAGAAGCAAGATACAAGCAATTTTTAACTGTATTCGTAGCAAATAATATATACATATCATTAATATTCAGCAAATATATCAGCAAATGCAAACGATAAGACATTGTCTTGTCTATTGTTGTGAACACAATCACAATAGTCTAAAGCTTCTCAAGAATGTGAACGACTATAATTATAACAATTAATTATAAGCGTTAAGTTGACTAAATTTAACACGCTGGCTTAGTTTCTCAAAGCGTAGTGGAGTAATATTGCTATCTGGCTGTCATATAATATTCATAGTCCGATAGTGAACCATAAAAACAAAGACATGAAAATTTGTTTTTAGCACAAGCATGCAGTTATGAAGCCATGACTAAGCGAGATGAAATTGCATTAACCTGGCAACAATTCAGATAATTTGTTACCTTAACTTATTTTGTAATTAATGGCAGGCACAGCAAGGCAAAATTTGATGTACGGCAAAAGTTAGCTGACTTAGGCACGGCATGTTTATTCTAAATATTGTGGGACATTTAACTTATCTGTCGAATTCAAATGCGAGGAAATATTTTGAAAACTGCGCATTTAGTTATCTATGCTTTGTCCAGATTTACACCTCATTTAGGCTATATACACACGGCACTAGACACATTTTGCCCGAATAAAGTGTATCTTGCATGACCAAATTAAAGCAAAACATTTAGCGAACTCAGTCTACGTTGCAAACTTCGAGAACATTAGTTTCACAAGTGTCTAGTTATTTGTTTATCAAGTCAAAATCTCGAAGGTTTTGAACGTTTAACGATTTGCACAAGATCGAAACTGGGTCACGCAGTTCCTGGTCCACTATAGTACATCGTACTTGTTATCCAAATGTCCGTATTTTACAGTACATAACTATTTGAAATTTGGAGTACAATTTGGAAAGATGTGGTAAGGGTATTGTATATATATCATGTGTTGCTGAAATACACCCCATTTTTATCCAAATTTCCGTATTTTACATAAATATTAAAAAAATTGGGGTACATTTTGAAAAGATGTGGTAAGGGTATTGTATATATATAATGTGTTGCTGAAATACACCCCATTTTTATCCAAATGTCCGTATTTTACATAAATATTAAAAAAATTGGGGTACATTTTGAAAAGATGTGGTAAGAGTATTGTATATATATCATGTGTTGCTGAAATACACCCCATTTTTATCCAAATGTCCGTATTTTACATAAATATTTGAAAATTTGGGGTACATTTTGGAAAGTTGTGGTAAGGGTATTGTATATATATCATGTGTTGCTGAAATACACCCCATTTTTATTCAAATGTCCGTATTTTACATAAATATTTGAAAATTTGGGGTACATTTTGAAAAGATGTGGTAGGTAAGAGTATTGTATGTATATCATGTGTTGCTGAAATACACCCCATTTTTATCCAAATGTCCGTATTTTTTACATAAATATTGAAAAAATTGGGGTACATTTTGAAAAGATGTGGTAAGGGTATTGTATATATATCATGTGTTGCTGAAATACACCCCATTTTTATCCAAATGTCCGTATTTTTTACATAAATATTGAAAAAATTGGGGTACATTTTGAAAAGATGTGGTAAGGGTATTGTATATATATCATGTGTTGCTGAAATACACCCCATTTTTATCCAAATGTCCGTATTTTACATAAATATTAAAAAAATTGGGGTACATTTTGAAAAGATGTGTTAAGGGTATTGTATATATATCATGTGTTGCTGAAATACACCCCATTTTTATCCAAATGTCCGTATTTTACATAAATATTTGAAAATTTGGGGTACATTTTGGAAAGTTGTGGTAAGGGTATTGTATATATATCATGTGTTGCTGAAATACACCCCATTTTTATCCAAATGTCCGTATTTTACATAAATATTAAAAAAATTGGGGTACATTTTGGAAAGATGTGGTAAGAGTATTGTATGTATATCATGTGTTGCTGAAATACACCCCATTTTTATCCAAATTTCCGTATTTTACATAAATATCAGAAAATTTGGGGTACATTTTGGAAAGATGTGGTAAGAGTATTGTATATATATCATGTGTTGCTGAAATACACCCCATTTTTATCCAAATG
The DNA here is from genome assembly GCA_902702795.2 of Paramuricea clavata. Classification (NCBI taxonomy): domain Eukaryota; kingdom Metazoa; phylum Cnidaria; class Anthozoa; order Malacalcyonacea; family Plexauridae; genus Paramuricea; species Paramuricea clavata. The sequence goes on from CACRXK020000360.1 coordinate 62,697, forward strand.
TCCGTATTTTACATAAATATTAAAAAAATTGGGGTACATTTTGAAAAGATGTGGTAAGGGTATTGTATATATATCATGTGTTGCTGAAATACACCCTATTTTTATTCAAATGTCCGTATTTTACATAAATATTTGAAAATTTGGGGTACATTTTGGAAAGATGTGGTAAGAGTATTGTATATACATCATGTGTTGCTGAAATACACCTCATTTTTATGCAAATGTCCGTGTTTTACATAAATATTAGAAAATTTGGGGTACAATTTGGAAAGATGTGATAAGGGTATTGTATGTATATCATGTGTTGCTGAAATACACCCCAATTTTATCCAAATGTCCGTATTTTACATAAATATTTAAAAATTGGGGTACATTTTGAAAAGATGTGGTAAGGGTATTGTATATACATCATGTGTTGCTGAAATACACCCCATTTTTATCCAAATTTCCGTGTTTTACATAAATATCAGAAAATTTGAGGTACATTTTGGAAAGATGTGGTAAGGGTATTGTATGTATATAATGTGTTGCTGAAATACACCCCATTTTCATCCAAATGTCCGAATTTACATAAATATTTGATGTTTTGCTCAAATACATGCAGACAATAGAAAAAATAATTTGATCAACATTTGTTTTAATTATACCCAATTCACATCTTTTGATAACTCATATGGCTGGTTAGTATTGGCTATAGCTTAGGGAAGCATAGAGTAAAACAAAATCAAAGTAACTACACTTTTTCCTGGTCATTTTCAGTGGCTTCGAAGCAAATTTCAGAAACTGCAGTTCGAGTTCAGAAATGTCCAAGTGAGGTTCAGATCATGCAGGTCTATTTCAGTCTTAGTCACGTTCATTTCAAAATTGTTGAAATGAATTTCAGGTTAGGGAAATGAAGGTGCAGAAAAGCAAATGAATTTGAGAAATGTACATAAAAAATTCAGACACAATTATTACACACAGAAAATGTTTGCTTCACTACAACAAAATAGAATAATATTCTAAAGGAGAAGCATTACACAACAACACAGAATTCTATGCTCCCACATTCATGTCTTCCAGGTTAAGCGCACGCTGGAAAATACCTGGGCTTGAGAAACAACAACAAGCGAGGTTACAAATAGACGATTTTACAGTCCAACATTGTACGATCGTCTGCTTGTCACACATCACTACAGCTCCTTTTAAACCTAACGTTGTTGTATTTGCATGTGATTTTTTATATATTGTCTTCCTTGTCTACACACAGGAATTTTTCCCTGTAATTATACAGGAATTATCTGATTGAGTTTGTCTGAATTTCTATGGGTATTCCCTGAAGTCTACTTTTTATTGTTTGAATTTCAATTCCAAATATCTGATGTTGTTATGGAGGATCTGAATATCGTTTGAACTCATCTGAAATTTGCCGGACATATTTGCGATCATTTGGAAACAAACAAATTTCATTTGGGCAATCTCAATATCAATTACAAAGGTTTGAAATTCGTTTGTCCAAACTGAATATTTGAAAAATATTTGAATTTCATCTCAAAATGTATGAAAACGACCAGGAAAAGGTGTAGTAATAAATTTATGTGGTGTTTCCACAAAGAATATTATTTTAGGGCCTGTTCATATGGGCAAAAGTTATCTCGGTTAACGAGAGAACTTTTCAACTAGCCAAAAACTTTTGTTCTGTTCATATGGAGAAATATTAGCCCACTTACCGGGAAAAGTTTCCGGCTGTGACGTAGCACTGAACATCAATTGAATTGAAAAGTTGCTGACACGACAAAAGGTTATCCCGCTAAGCGGGAAAGTTGTGTTCACATGGGGAAAACATTATCCCGGTCACCGAGATCTCGCCTGTCAAGAAGCGAGATCTTGGTACACAGGAAAACGTTTCGTCTCATATGAACGCAATGTAACTTTTCGTATTATTTTCGTAACAAGGCGAGATCTCGCTCGTAAACTTGTCGAAAAGTTTTCTCGCTAACCGGGATAACTTCTGCCCATATGAACAGGCCCTTAAACATATATTTTTCTATACAGTGCTTGTGCTTATAGCTACGGACCTAAGTTGCATTTTTCGCAATGTTCCCGGTCAGGTCTAAAAATTGTATACAGCTAATTCAATTAAGATTGTCCTTCCAAAAGCTTAACCTTAAACTCTGAGCGCGCAAGGAATGATGGGTTATTGCTTATTTAAACTCATAAACTTTGAAATTTGGCTTTGCACAAGGGGGTTGACAAAACGTGGACCCCCCCTTCTGGATCCCCCTTCTGGACCCCATTCTGGACCCCCTTCTGGACCCGTTTCTGGATCCCATTTTGGATACCTTTCTGGACTCCATTCTGGATACCTTTCTGGACCTTTTAAGAACCAAAAGAAAACATGCAAATTAAGAAAACATTACATATGCAGCTGTAAGCAGTCCCTCCCCAACCCGCATTTGTTGAAGACATGGCTTATTCGCAATAAATTGGAAGCCAATATTTGTTGAAATTTTTTGCTGTAAATGTAGCGGGGTAAATTGCCGATTTATAGCAACCCGACACTACATTGACAATGTCATTACACAGTATTCTTACTGAAAGTATACTTGTCCCTATTCAAAAGAACATGAAACAAGAAAACCAGTGCAGTAAGGTATTTCTAATTGGAATAACTATGTTGCCCAGCAATGTTTAATGTACGAGACTATATAATATGTATCATTCAAAACATCACCATGCATCCCCCCAGGCATTCGACCGCATTTGACTTCAAGGTTTCTCCTGTGAGTAGAGAATTGGACATTTTGAAGCAAGATGAAGTGCCTTCCATGTTGTCTGGACCAATTTCTGAAGCCTCCCCCCCCCCTCGCTAACGTGCCTTCCTATGATGATGCGATTGCCGCTGATTGAAATGATTAGGACATTGAACAGGATTGAGGAATCAGAAAGTCGAAAAAAAGCCGAGAAAAAGGCAAAACGAATTTAATCGATCGTGATATTGAAATCCGAATAGTTTTGTCCTACCATCTGGCCTGTTGGTTTTTAAAAGGTCAAGAATGGGGTCCAGATTGGGGTCCAGACTGGGATCCAGAATGGGATCCAGAACGGGATCCAGATTAGGGGTCCAGAAAGGGGGGTCCACGTTTTGTCAACCCCTTTCTGAGTTTAAGGGATTAATATGTGAAACCCATCATCCCTTGCGCGCTCAGAGTTTAAGGTTTTGGAAGTAAAACCTTAATTGAATCAGCTGTATATTAACATCATCCTCGACGATTACCAGGATGACCCGCACAGAGATATAACTGACATAGTAAAAGGGCTCCTCACCTTACGAGCTAATGTCTTAATTTTGGTATCTCACTATCTACACCACTAGACGTACATGTATAGCTGGTACAGTATATGCGGGTTCGTTCTTAAAATGCTGTAGCCATATCATCATCACTATCGTTGTCAATAATATCGCTATCACTGTCATAACTTCCTAAATCGTCTGTTATTGCGTACGACGTTAGTACTTCATCACCAACAAGTTCCTGTACATTGCTGAACTGTTGAAAATTTGACATAAGAATGCCAAGGCGGATCTTCTGTCGCTCTTGCTCCTGTCTCACAACAGCAATGTCACCCATGGAAAACAGATCTGTTTCAACGTTCTGCAAAATTTTTATGTCATTAACATAAAATTCCACGACATTTTTCATCTCAGTCTCGAGGAGCCCAATTTCCTCAGAACATCTTTCTCCTAGATGGTGACAGTCCAGAATTTGCTGCCGGAATGGTTGTGAAGCTACAGCACCATCATCGTCTGTTCGAGACATACGACGTTGTTCAAATAGAAGTGAAGCGACAACGTCATTGAAAGTGTAACTACCATATTGTGTAGTATCATCAAGTTCATTTAAGGTCTTGCAAACATTTTCCCGTTCTTTTAGGCAACGCCTGATAGTCTTTGTGTTCTTTTTTATCCCCCTTTCTATTCTTTTTGCTATTGCTTGACCATCTAAAAATAAAAAAATATGTTATTATAGACGTACTGTGTGTACTGTAGGGGATTTCCACTCCACTCTGAGAAACTTTAAAGTGTGAAACCTCGTGGACCACCTGGAAATTCTACAAAAACAATAACAAAACTGCGAAGAACGACGGAATACTGTGACAATTCTTGATTACAAATTTAGGCCTGGTACAGTTAATGCAAAATAAGTTATAGAACCTTACAAAAACTTACTACCTGCATATTTTTTCTTTAACTCTGTCATAAACTTGTACTCTCTGGCAGACAAAGTGAGATCACTGTCGAGACTTTCCAAGCGAATACGGTGATATAACAACTTGAAGTGGAGGTACTCTGGATTGGACCGTTTCCATCGAACTATCTGGTATTTCCTTTCAGTTTCAACAAGTACTTTATCCAATCTAAATGAAAGTATAGTATTATTATATTATTAACTAAGCAGCAGGCTTCCATGTCATTTGTTATCAAACTTATTTGCATACTTTGCCAAAATAAATTTCAATATCACTAACTTAGACGTTTCTTCCACGATGTTATTATCATCTCCCGAGCCTTGTAAAGCACTTTCATCCCTAAAAATAATATCATCCAGATTTAAAGAATTGAAACAATGGTGTCGGGTAAGTTTATTATCATCACATTGTTAGTGCAATCAACAAACCTTAAACAATAATATCGTTGAAGCTTCCCAAAATATTGTTCCTTCCACAGCTCCAGTCGCTCTACCAGTTCAGCTATGGTAAACAATTGCACATTTACTATACTGATTATGAATGCACGAATGGCGACCGAAGTTTCTACTCCAGGTTTTCGGATTACACATACAGTACTGTACAGGGTGTGTGTCCGGGTATTACTTTTATACCAACTGTACATATACCCTGTACCTTCGTCTCCAGTGTGTTTATGCGAGAAATACTCCTTTTCCTCAGCTAGCCACATGTCGATTTGGGAAATGTCAAAATCTAAACAACATATAATAAAATATAATATAAAATAAATTTAAAACGGAAACATTTCCAACTATACAATGCTATATATGTGAAAGTTTCTGCATTTTCCACTTAAAGTGAACTATTTTATCAATGAAAGTTTGAAAGTTCTGGATTTTTGACTGCGTGAACAATTTACTAAATAAATCTTATTAATTCTTCACTCTTGACTAAATAAATAAAATATTACCCGGAATAGTATCCACCAGTTCGTTAAACGTCTCTATTGCCGTTTTTTGTAATTCCATTGCACGCACCATTCGTCTCCTTAACCTCTCTCCAAGTTTGGACTTACTTTGTCGACCGTAATGTAGCAAGCAATCAGTTAATGCATCAACTCGCCTAGAGGGCGACATCTCCTTGGTAATTGATGCAAAACCCCTCAAATACGACCACAAACGCTCCATTACTTCACCATCAGTGAGTCCAAATCCTGAAACCCGCCTAGGGCTATACATAATCTAGATGAATTAAGAACAATTAGTTGATTTCTTTTGGTAGGTTTTTTAAACAGTTTGATTGGTCCGAAACAAGCGCAGACGTTTACCTGACATTGAGCTTTGTGACCATAAACGTGAAATATCGGGATAGCAAATTTGATGTGGTTTAAAATGTCTGAGAATTCTGCTGAATTCTAAACAAAACGAAAGTAATATTTTAATAACAGTCTTAGACAGTACAGATACATTTTAGAGATATGTGGTATTACTTGATCTTAAGATAAATATTAATACCCAGCAGAAAATATGCAAAAGAGCCATAACAAAAATATAGTTTAAAATAATTTATTAGAAAGCTAACGTTTCGTCTTTAATTTAAGACATCTTCAAAGCAATGACATCTCCATTCTCCAGACGAACTCCTCATTCGAGAAAGTCTTCTCATTAACAAACTCAAACCCTCTCTCAACTTACAAGGCAGTTTGGTCCCTCTACTTCTACTCTGATCCACTCCTCTTTCTACTTTTGTAATATAATATCTTGTAAATAGTTGTAATTTATTCATATTTCTGTGTTTTCCGCTTTGTATGTCATTGCTTTGAAGATGTCTTAAGTTTAAAGACAAAACGTTAGCTTTCTAATAAATTATTTTAAACTATATTTTTGTTATGGCCCTTTTACGTATTTTCTGCTGGGAATTAATATTTATCTTAAGATTACGATTTCATCTATCGATTAAGATTACTGGTTCATCTATCGCTGGTATTACTTGACATGTTTAAATCTTGGGAAAATTAAAAATGTTCACAAACATATATAAAAATAATGGGAGAGTACTATACCTGCAACTGGCGGTGGAGAATACAAGAAATGTCATACAAAACGTTGTAGCTAATATCTGTCCCCTCCGCTTTTGACACCATGTCGTTAATAAGCCAAACAGCGTACGAAATTCTAAATCCAAGAAACATGGGCATTATACAGGTACAATTAAGTAATCTACTCTAAATAACTTGCTTATTATCATATTACACTCGCGTTATCAAATTATCGCATACACCCTTACTGACTTTACTGTAGGGTGCTGTATTTGATAGATTCTTCTTGCAGTGCTAAACTTCGTTACTGTAGTTCGTTTTTGAGTTATTTCACTTTACATTTCATGCAATTAACATATATTTTACGCCCCAATTGTATAATGATTATGGAGGATATACAGTTTCACTATAACAGTTGTACTGTGCATATACTGTACTGTACCTTCCACCATGTTTTAAATTCACAAAAGCTTTCGGGAATTCATGTCTGCATGCCCTGCCGAATATCCCAGTCTCGTCCAGTCCTGCAAATCGTTGGCTTGATCGCAATGCATTGCCAGCTAAGAAATTGTTGCAATCCTACAGTACATGAAATAAAAAATGTTTAAGTCATATAACAAGCCTTAAAAGATAGGTCGGTCACGGACATTTGTCCGACCCATTCGTGAAATTGTCTGACGTAGTGAAACCACTGGACATTCTGTCCGACCTAAGTGAAACTAAGGTTTATTGTTTGTCCAACCCGAGTGTACTGGTGTCCAACTGAACTGTAGCTTTGTGCTTTGTAGGTTGGACAAAGCTACCATTCAGTCGGACACCAATACACTTGAGTGTATTGGTGTCCGACCGAACGGTAGCTTTGTCCAACCTAAATCAAAATGTAACCTAGTCCAGCAGAGTGATGTATAAAAAGTGAACTGGAAATGTTGTTTTAATGCAATCGAGGGCGGGGCGGCGAGCGAAATGGTGAAGTGGAAGACGGGCTTATTGCTTAAGTTTGCAAAGTCTTACTGAATAACTGCTGTTTTTGGCAAGCAAGTTAATTTGGCTTGGAAATAAGTATAAATGATGCAAATTATTTAATATTTTCATAACGTTTACCGTTCAGAATTAAAACATTGTGCTGATATTAATTCGTGTCATTCAGACTTATTTCGAAGCCAAATTGAACTGAAGGTCATCGGACATCATCATACATATGTCCGACCCAAACTCACAGTCATCGGACAATTTGTCAGACGGCCCTGTGAACGATACTTTAAGGCCTTTCATATAAGATGATTCAGAATATCTCAATTTCCTTTCAGGAATCCAATGGATACATACTGTATGTTAAATTAAATGTAACATCACTTTGAAATACTGCATTAACAAATTAGTACAGTAACATACACTATCAGAACTCTTATCTTGATAACTGTTAACAAAATTATCCACTACTTGCTGATCAGCGAAGAGAACACCAGATCGTACAGGTTCTAATACACTAGAGCCAGATGACTTCTTTCTTGGTAGTCCAAAAAGAGCGTCCAAAGACTCAAATGAAACACCGTTCTCCTTTAAAATAATTAAATTATATTCAATTCAATTTATATGTATATTCAATTACCTGTAGCTTCAATATTCTCACGTCAGGTAAAATTAATCCTATCATCAAAATACAAAATACTTGGTAAACTTATCATGATCTACAGTATATCTGTCAACTTTGCAAATCATGGTCAACCTTTCCTACTTAACAATTGTTTTGTATATGATGCAATACAGTACTGTATATCATCCCTGTGCAATGGTCAAGCAGACACCAGCCATTACCAATATTACGGACAGCTTACTGTTAACTATATGTAGATTTAATTAAAAACATAAACGTTCTCTGACTAAAATTTTTTATTTAATTTTTTATTTATTTTTTTTATCTACCCGTTGAAGACTACAGTTAGGAAGTCGAAAGCTCGTTTTAAATAAAAAATTTTAGTCAGAGAACGTTTATGTTTTTAACTATGTCTAAACCTGGCTACGCTATCTCCATATTTTCTTATATGTAGATTAGTAAATATTACAAAGGCATTCAATTTTGAATGTTGAGTGCGCCTCTGTATCTTCTATAATGATAGGTGAGTGAACAATTTCCTGGACTTACAGTAATGTTAATTATGTAGCACTTTTCAGTTGACTGATTTTTATCATTAAATTACTATATGTACCTTAGGACATGCAGGACAAACGTTTTCTCCATCACGTTCAGGGCATATATCTTTCAGTGCATGTAAGTCAAACCTAAAATGTCTAAATATCATATTTAATACAGGTATTTATAATCTATATTGAACGAGCAAGATGGATTATGCCTCATTTATATCTCATTATGTATTCAAATTTTCAAGTCACATCAACATCATTCATGTATAGTAGGTATATACAGTAATTATACTTAATTATAAGTATCCAATTAGATAATTGAATATAATTACCTAATTATAGTCATTCGTATGTATATAATTACTTAATAATTACCTAATTACATAATTAGGTAATCAGCAACTTAAAAGTTAGAATAAATAATGAGATACAAAAAAATCGCAACATTTGCTGGGCTGCCTATGATTTATTCCAGGGCGCTTATATAATGGGCGGTGAAACGGATATAGGCGCGCTGATCGATGTGTGATGCGGCAGACTGGTAACAAGTCAAGTTAGTTAGTAAAATAAATAAACATGGCGACTGCAAATTCGGAATCATTGTCAAACTCAAATACAGAGTTTTTCTTACACGAAGAAGCTGAAAGCGAGCTTACACTTTCCGTCCCACATTCTAATCGTGTTGAATATTGCAATATCTCTGCCAATATTACAGCAAGGAGTTTGACATCGTTTCTCCAAACGCTTTTGCAAGTGTACAAGCCGCCTGCAAATGAGAACTGTATTTTAACTTTGGCAGTGGAAGCAGCATTCAATGAGAGTAAGTCTGCACTCGTAGAAGAGTTTCTACAGAACATATTGTGTTTGTTTGAAGTTTGTTTTAGCCAGGCAGGAGCAGAAAAACACTCTCAGAAATATGCAATAAGCTTAGAAAAGGCATTTGCTGAAAAACGACGTTCTAGTTTTCACCATTGTGCAATTAAATGGTCATGGGAGAGATTATTTACTAATACAGCAAGTCAGAGTAGTGAATATAATCAAGCTTCAGAACAGTTGCTGCAGCAAATTCTTCAGTACTTTTGGTCTTCAAGTAGTAATAGTTGTATTACTGTTGAAAGTCCTGAAGAGGAAGGTGAGGAAAGTACTGAAGATCCTGCTGCTTGTGATGAGAGTGATTTCGACAACATCAAAGATCATGCTGGTTGGGTAGTTAAACGAGCTAGGGAGACATTAATGAAGGGAGATAATAAAATACCGGCAAAGGAAAGTGTCACAGAGTCGACCCTTGTCTATGGAGATAAAGCTGGGGCATTGGAAATAATTTCTGCCTTGGGGAAAGATGTTAAGCAAGCAGATGGAAAATTTAGATTTGTTGTTCATGAACATGTTGTTCCTTTTTTTCTGTTTCTTCATAATTTAGTTGAAAAACTCATTAATCCTAATAATGTTGTGCTTCAAAAGGGAAATATCCTGATTGATTGCCTTGATAAAATGGCCAGACATAAGGAGCTAAGAGAAAAATGGGATCACTTAACATCAAAGTCAGATGAAACATCCGTCATTGTTCTCCAAAGAATTGCGACGTTCTTTGTTAAATCGAAACAGCAAATACTTAGAGAAAAAAGGGGCCTAAAACCAAATAAAAGTAGCATGGCAGTTCGGCAACAACTTAGGCAGTCAAATAATAAAGCAACTTCATCTCGCTCCTCCAAGGAAAAGAATACAGTAAATGAGGAAGTTAATAAATTAAGATCTGGGGATTTACATCTGTTAGCATTAATCAATTTTTAAACAGTTTAACTGTTCAATCTCAGTTAAAACAGGAGGATTTACTTGGGAAACTTAATGGGAAAGAACTTGCAACGATATTAAAATCAGTGGGAAAGCCATCCTTTTTGGGAAAGAAAAAAAGCAAGCAAGTTACAACACTGCTTGAAGTTTTAAAAGCTGGAAACATAACTGTGAAAGATATTGACGCAACTTAACTCTATTAGGGGCGGACCATTGGGTCAATCCAGAAAACATCCATACCACCCCCACGGAGGAAATAGGAAGTTAACCCCCCTACCCCCTTCGGATGTCCTAATACACTTACTATTATCAGAAACAATTTTTTCTGCCCCCTCCGGACAGCAGAAATTTCCTCTGAGGGGGGAGTATGAATCTTTTCAGGAATGACCCATTAGAAAAGTGTAGGGGGGGAGCAAAAATAAAAATCGAGCAGGGGAAACAGAAAAAAAAATTTGTGCACCAGAAAAGTAAAAAAAAATTCGTGCAGAGACTTTTCAATAGGGAAAATTATAAGTTGACAGGGCCTAATGGTGTGAGAAAACATTTCTAAACCTAAATGTTGCAGATATTGGTGCAAAAAAGCATTTTAAGCATGTTTTAACAAGAATTTGTCAGGGAAAATGTGTTTTGAACGTTAACTAAAGTGATGTTAGTGCGGGAAATTTTTTTTTACCCTTTTTTTGTCCTGAAAAAATTTGTATATCCTGAAAATCCCCCCCCCCTCGCCAACAATCGAGCAAGGGATTATTAAAAAAAACTATCGACACAAGCAAAAAATTTAAAAAAAATAACCGTACAGGTTGGAAATGTCCCCCCCCCCGTCACTTTTCTAATGGTCATCCCTTACAGCAAAAGATAATGCTATTACTAGAAGGGATATGTACATGGAAATTTGAGTAGACATTATATATACATTTATTAGACCTAACCACAGTTAATAGACCTAACCAGGAGCAGATGCAAAAGGCCCTCTCTGGCAGCCAAAAATATAAACTTTGACATTTCGAGTGAAGACCATCATTAGAAAAGCAACAGAATCAATGATGGATTTAGTCAAAACAAATTGTAAACAAACTACAGTATTTAGTCCTTGGAGATTGTTGATTATATTAGAATAAGAATACCCAACAGAAGAGTCAAACGTTTGATACAAAAACACATTAATTAAACACAGGCTATATCGTATAATGAAATGGATGCCCAGAGCAGGCCGCTTATATAATTATATAAGCGCCATGGCCCAGAGTATGTGCAAAAGAGCCATGCTGAACGAAACATCATTCTAACTTATACATTGTCTACTTTTGCTGCCAATTTTATATTTTTTGACAATCTTCAATGGGCCTTCAGTCCTTGTAGATGTTACTGTAATTCTCATATTACTGATCATATTATGTCCATGATATTCATGTTCAGCATACCAGAGGTTGAAACCTGAAAAGGCAGGTGGACCAAACAGCCTACAAACATATCTAAAATTTAAAATATTTATTTTAAGCCCTGAGAATTAACCAAAATATTTACCTTATAGTATTAGTGAACTGGATCCATATATGTTCTAAGATTTCCAGCTACAAAAGGTGGTCATATGTTGACAACCTAACCCCAACCTTATATACAGGGGTCTTTCCTCTTGGGGAGAAAACACCCATGTAAGAGATAGCCACATGATCTGCTGAAATCTGGCAGATTTTTAATTAGCAATCCTAGATGATATTAATTTATAATTTGCATTTTCTATGATTGTTGTAAGGGAATCCAAGATAGTTATTATATTTAGAAATCTGCTAGATTTTAGCAGATCACATGAATAGCATCTACCAGAGTCCTTTCCCCTCTAGCCAAGGTCTTTTCTCTCCAAGAGGAAATACCCTGTGTATGAGGGTTGCCTAATCCCCACACCCAACATTTATTATTTTTATTTTAAACATATTTATGCATTTGCTCCAAGAGCGATATAAGCTCATCACCCCCAACATTTCACAAAATGTCTACCACTGTTACAATGTACATGTATAATGTACTATATGGAAATAAGTCTCACTGGTACATATCGGTGCACTGGTAGGCAATGCCATGTTTAAAGTAGACCAGAAAGAATGGAGATCTTTTTACAACAAATAGATTCTAGTGTTTTATTTATGGATGTTTTGGCACAGAATACTATACAGAAGTCCATCTCCATTGTTTTTTATGTAAGTGCTATTCATCATGATTCGCAAGTACTGTAAACAGAAGGAGTTACCCCCCTGGATGTGTGCCATTCTGAATATTTCCAGGGGGTAACCGCTTCTGTTTACAGTACTTGCTAAGTGACGAATCATGATGAATAGCGCTTACGCAAAAAACAATGGAGTCACTCACAGACTTCTGTATAGTATTCTGTGGTATTGGCCCAATGACCCTGTTTCCATGTTTTCGGATGGCAAGCACACATTAAGGTTACACCCCCATGTTTCATGCACAAATATATCATCTTGATCCAATCACAAACCTACCCATAATCCCTAACCCTATTGTGCATGAAACATGAGAACATTGGAACAAGTATCCAATAAATGGCCAGGTGTATTATTGGTGCCATTTTTTTTGACCATCAAACTTTCCAAGGCCTTTTGACAAGTTGTTGATTGACCGGTAGAAATAGTTTTGTATACCTTTGCAATCAAACCGGACACCATACACAATATAGACAGCTCTTGACAAGTAATAATATTGTTTTGGTTGGACAGGGAAATGACTTTTTGAAGGGAACACAACATCTGTCAGGCAATAGAGAAGAAGTTCCTCAGGCTGTAAAGGAATTTTTCCATTATATTGAAGGGAAGTTGGTTCAGCTTCTGCGAAAATACTGTCAAAATCATTCACAGGTTGAAGTCTTTCGTTGTCATTCATAGTTGAACTATTTTCATCAATATTTATAGTTAATAGGTTTTGTTTGTGGAAACACCACGTAAATTTTCATGTTTCCACAAACAAAACCTATTATATTTTATCACCATGCAAACATACAAAGAACTTAATATTTATAGTTGTTGTCGAAAAATGTAAACAATTAGTTGTTTCCTTGAACCTCTTAGTAGAAGTAGACGGACTTCCTGAATCACTTGCTCGTCATTTATCACACATTTTGTTTAGAAAATAACTTCATGTAAGAAATTTCAAATATTTAAAAATTATTTCAATTTCAAGTATTTTATAATATGACAAATCCTTCGTCATTTTGCGATTTTGCACACGCTATCGTTGCCATGACACTTTGACAAACTATGTTCGATTCATGTTCGACGATCTTCGATTTTGTGACTGTCCTATCTTTAAAAAACGTTTTGCAGAAAATACTCAACTAGATCTTGGTTTTTTCCAAAAAATGTTGACAGGTAACTGTCTCATCTGCGAGCACACAAATTTTCTAAGCTGGGGTAGCACTTTTACATGTGAAGCGCTTTGCAAAAAGCCTTGGCGATTGTTTTTGATATTTTGCTAAAATGGTTGAAATACCATTAAAGTTTGACATTGATATTATATAGTGTTCTTAAATTTCCAAAAATTGATAAATTGTTTCACGAAGAGTAGGAAAATCACCTCAAAATGCACTGTAATCAGTTAATTTGAATACACGAGGCAACCAAATAGGCAGAAATACAGCGGAAAAAGTGTATGCATTTAGGTCAGCACAGAGAAAAATACTCAACTCCGATTTTTACATTATCTCTTATATAAAACAAATGAATAGTGGTTTTTACGTACCTGAAAGATCCAACCTGGGGTTGCAAGTTGACAAGTCCTAATCTGTTGCTGAAATTTGCAATCCGCCAATGACTATGATTGGCATAGCTTTCATCCACGATAAAATCTTTTTGAACAACTTCTTTCAGCATAATGATATTTTGTAAGTTGAAGCAAACATTGCATTAACTGTATCTGTCGAAAAATCCTTGAAATATATTTGATCCTCAGCGTAAAAGCGACAAAATCACAACGCCAAAAAATCTCACTCCTTCGACAGTTTCGTTTAAAAGCACGCTCGTGCCAGTCCTCTGCCGCATCACACATCGATCAGCACGCTATGAGTGCGTTTCACCGCCCATTATATAAGCGCCCTGCTTTAAACCTGATAAAACACTCCTAATTAGTATTCTTTATATAAAGAATGCTAATAAGGCAGTATCTATTGTAGTCGTGTCCTCATTATAGTATTCTTTATATAAAGAATACTAATAAGGCAGGTCCTGTTTCAGGCATACTCGCAGGTCGTGTTTTATTAGGTCTAAAGCCACTCGCGCTGCGCGCTCGTGGCTTTAAACCTAATAAAACACTCCTGCTCGTTTATTAAACAGTACTGATCTTTCTACCAGTGGCATTTATTAGCGTTGCACATCCTCTTTGGCATCTCTTGAGCATTTCATAAGTCGGACATGTCATACTTAAAAATCGAACAATTCTATTGAAAAATTGGGCAATTGATGGAAGAAATACGTAACATCGGGGAAAATCGCATCATCTCGATGCAACGCCCAGCTGAAAAAAAGAACAAACGTCGACGTTTCTTGCCAAGGTTCTTAATCTACATCTGAACTTTTGCACGAAGGGCTTTCGTTCAGAACGTCAAAGTTTGTTCTTAATTTTCAAGTACATGGCATAAATACATAGAAACTTACAAATTTTATTTTTCACTGTTGGCACTGTGTAGATTAACGCAGCTTTTGGGAGAAGCAGGCTTTCACGTCGATACAGAGGATGTCAAGTGACAGGTTTTAGGTAAGTTCATGCGCTGTTATTGACAGGGTTTACTTGGGATTACTTTTCTTTTTGATGCTTAAAATAATTAGTATGGCAATAAAATTAGTGTTTCATGTTATAAGCTTATATACAATTAGTGGGCGAGGTTGAGCAAAATATCGTGATTTGTCAGTAGCGAGCAGATCAATTATTTGATCTGCGAGCCACTGACAAATCGGATATTTTGGGATTACCGTGTTCAACAATTGTTTTATCATTTGCTTATTCATGTTCGAGATTATGTAGCCGTCACAGAGTTCAACAAATCTGTACGGTGACAATGTCTGAAAATTTAACATGGCTATGTTTACCTTTTATTTGTGTCTATTTGAATTGCTTGTCAAAACTCTTAAATGCGCACGCGTAAATCGATATATTGCAATTGAGAATTGATTTCAAAAAATGAATAAAATGAATAAGTAAATGATAATAATAAAATTATTAACACAAATGTTATTATTAACATAATATAAACATAAATGTTATTATTAACATAATAACATTTTCAGAAAATGAATAAGTAAACGATAATTAACAATTATTGGATGAGGTTCTTGTGATATACGGAATTATGAAGGTCGAGGTAAGCGTTATCAGCCGAGCCGAAGGCGAGGCTAATTGTGTTAAATAGATACCGCTTGCTAATCATCGCAGGTTCATTTGCAGATAACTCAGTTATCTGCTAGCAGATAACCGAATTTTCTGTAGGTTGCGTGATTGCGCGATTTAACTGTAAGCTCTTAGCCAATCAAATTGCTTTTACCAACTAAAATTTATAATAAAAATAATTATTCGCTCTTCCACTTGTGGGCCATTAGATGGTGAACTGCGCTTGCTCAGCACATTCAAGATTTATCAAGTGAGGTGCTTCACCAGATTATTGTAACATTTAGTAATATTATATAGTAGCGTAAAAGTCACATTTAAATTTTTAGTAACATTTCTTTGAAGAAAACCTTCACATCATGATATAAACCAACGCGCGGATGGACATAAAACACATATCTCACAAAATTTATCTGCATACACCCAATGAGAACAATACAATTTCAAGAACATTGCTTTTTCGTACAGGGAAGGATCAATAGTTGCCACATACGTAGCTACATTTGATCCAGCGGCAACCAACGAAACTACTTCAACTATCCAAGCGGCCATACAAGAAGCGCTTTTGGTTAACAGTACTGGAACCTTTCTTGGGCAATATCAACTACAAGGAACCAGGGAGTCCGCCCTAACATATTAAGGTAAGTCCTTCCGATCTCATCTTGTGGGAAAGAACGCCCGTCCTAAAAGTGTATAAACTACCAAAAAGTTTGTTGAAAAACAAGGCCCTAGCAAAGTTTCCTGTATTTTAAATCGTTTTATGCCCCAATAATAAACCGCTTTCGAGTTTTTTATTTATTTATTAACTTTACAATCATACAAAAAATATAACAATGATTGAAGGTATGGTCGACAGGACATGAGTCCCATATACAATACAATAAGTAGACATACATTAAAGACCAGGACTAGAACACTATTTACATAGCTATATAAAAATTAATAGTTTAGATTATGAGCAACAGCTTAAGTTGAAAGAACGGCATTTAGAGCAGTAGGTTTTCCAAGTGCGCATTCTGTTAACATCGAAAGAAGAGTCTAATTGAGAAGAGTAGTGAGAATGGAGCTGGAACTTAAAGGATGAAACAGACGAACTGTTACGAATGATTGGAGAGAGATTGTTCCATAGAAAGACAATTCGGTTAAAAAAAGAGTTTCTAAAAAGAGAGGTTTTCCACGGATTGACTTGAAGCAAGTTGTCCTTGCTTGAACGGGTGCGAGACAACTTGCTTCAAGTCAATCCGTGCAAAACCTCTCTTTTTAGAAACTCTTTTTTTAACCGAATTGTCTTTCTATGGAACAATCTCTCTCCAATCATTCGTAACAGTTCGTCTGTTTCATCCTTTAAGTTCCAGCTCCATTAACATTTCTTCTCAAACGGAATTGTAATTCAAAGCGAAAAATGAGTTTATTTATGCATGGGCGTTTATTACCATGGTTTCAAGACAACGATATCGTGCAGGTTTCCTTTCTGTTTTGCTTATGAATTTCTGATTAGTCTGAGATGCATATTATGAAACAGCACGCTGAGGTAAGTAGTATCAATAAAGCAATTTGAAACATAAATTTTACCTCATTTTTTTATATTCGGTTATTGCAAGACTATACAACATGCTTGTGATGTTACTTTGAGTGTATATCCACACCAGGAAAGCTTGAAAACTACGCCTATCCACGGTGGCATATCTTTCCCGCTTGCTAATCATACCGCTTGCTCATCGTCGCAGACTCATTTGCAGATACCTCAGTTATCCGCATCGCAAGCTCATTTGCAGATAACTCAGTTATCAGTACATTACACCAACACAGAAAAATCACCATACAACAAGGTGTTTACTTGCAGTCAAATTTCTCTAGATTCTATTAATTTAATGCATTCACACAAACTTTAATTATACATCATTATCATTTATCAATGTACCAATACCTTATGCTTACAGGTACAACTTGGGCTTCTGCATGGAAAATATTCGTCGCAGTTTGCAACAATTATAATGAAATATTATAGTACTAAATAAATGCAAAATTATTTCAGATTAAATGCTTACGAAGTTGCATTCCAAATTATGAACAGTTTATTACTAAGGTTAATATGACTTCATATATATTTTATTGAGCAAAACTTTTGCATGGTGGGAAGATAAGTTTGCTTCCGCAGCAAGGGTGGACTAACGACGAACTTTCCAGGAAAGATGGTAATTTATTGTGTTGTACAAACAGAAAAATGCAATGTTATAATTGTCCCAAAATAGATTATGATGAATATAATCCTGCATCGAACATTCATATTCAAGACTGTGGTACAATGACAAGATGTACTAATGAAGTAGGAACATATTCGTGTCAATGTGCTGCTGGTTATGAAGGAACGTTAACTCCACATAGTTGCACGGGTATGTATATGAGATGCAAGACGATAAGATATCAGATATCACATGTGTGATGAGACTGATCGTTATTGTTTAAAGTGTTTATGTAACAAAGATTTTTATTTGATTTTTGAATAGCGGACAAAAAGTTAGTTAATAGGTTCTTTAACATTTTTCGGTTTTCTCTTTTCATTCACGAGATATGAGGCTCTAAACAGCGATTTTCGTAAAATTGTCGCATATCAACAAGAGTCTGGGACGAGCCAGGTGTGACGTAGCTTACCAAGGAACTTAATCACGACGGGCATTATACATTTCTTTATATTTTGTATGTTTTCCAGCACTCGTGGTTCTCAATGTGACTCAGAATACAATTATATTCCTGGGTATATTATAGATTATGAATCAAATGATACCAGTCACGAAATTGGAACTCTAGAAGCAGTTGATAGCGAAAGTTTAGGCGATTATGATGCATGCCTTTATGCCGGTGAATCGCTAGCGAGCCAAGAATGCTACGCGCGATATCTAAAACTACGCGGAACACAAGGAACAAAACGAGATGCTACAACGAAGATTAGACGGCCTTGAAGATATTAAATCATGGTGAGCGTAAACATAGATTTATGTAACATTTTAACGTAAAATAACTATCTCTGGCTGATATATTTTTGATACGGCATATATATATATATATATATATATATATATATATATATATATATATATATATATATATATATATATATATATCTTTTTGGGTGTGTTTATGAGAGGGAGTCTAAATTAATATGACCTAAGAAGACTTGTAAGAGGCCAGGTATAAAAAAGTGGATGGAGAACCATTCTTTATAAAATTATCTTATTAGAAGGGAAATTATAGCATGGGCTTGGGTTTTATTAGAGAGAAGCCGGAAGCTCTGCAGCTATTTGCGAGTTGTAGAACCAATATTCATTTGAAATTCGAAAATTTAACAAAATGTATTAATCATTTCGGTGTATCTGTTCCGGTACGCTCAATTTTAAAATAAGTTCTTACTTTGTTCGCGTAAATATATATTAAATTGCAATTATATGTAAAATAATTTGGACAAATTATTAAAAAAAAAAATTTATATGAACTGTCATGAGAGCATTCATACTCCCGAGCAAAACTCGCAACTATATTGTACATGTAAAAAATAATTACGCTGCCAGAGTTGACAAATAAAAAGTTACATACCTAGTCTTCAAAATATTCATAAAACAGACGAAAATAGTCCACTTATATTCTAAAAGGAGCAGTTTTATTAATCATAGTACGGTTTTCGCCATATTGTGTATAGTAAAATTCTCTCACTATGCTACCTAAGGACATGGACGCAGTGCTCGCATTTAAATGTATGAACGGATTGGCACCCAACTACCTGAGCTCTCTATTTACTACAAGAGAAGCTGTCAGCAGAAGGACAACTAGACAATCTGACAAGCTGAATTTACCACTTTTTACGAGTGTAAAGGGACAGAAATCCTTTAAGTATCGTATAGCAAAACTATGGAATGAGTTACCTCCTGACATTAAACTATGCGGATCAATTAGTGTTTTTAAATTTAACTTGAAGAAAGAGTTATTGAGACAGTTTCGTGTGGACGAATAACTATATGTATTTTAGAGTACTAATTAGATTGAAGAAAGAATTATTAAGACCAATAATTTCATGTATGTTAAAGTATTAAATAAACAATTTAAATATAGTTTTAGTGTAGCAGTTCTAACTTTACTATCTCAGATTCTATTACACTTTTGTAACTATTGTAGTATATTGATTCTGAAAAGCCCTTTTTAGGGATGATCAATTATATATTCATTCATTCATCATTAACATGGCCGCCGCCCTCTTGCGGGTGTATGCAGGTATATGTCGGCGCGACCGCCTAACATCAAAGGAGTGTCCCTTCTGGTTCGTTTCCTTATTCTGTGATTATATAGAGATTTTGAGAAGTTGAAGTGTTTTTGTAGATGGGAATTGCAGCTTGTTGCATATTTGCAACTGCTCTTGATTAGGTCTGAAAATTGCATATAAACTTCCGCTCGACATTTCCATCCATTCCACAAGAAACACTTCAACTCTGATCATTACAACTTACTACTGTCAAAGAAACATATCTCTTATTTAGATGTTGACGAATGTTCTACGGAAACTCATAATTGCCATGGTAATGCGACCTGCACTGATACACGTGGTTCCCATACCTGTACATGTTTGGCAGGTTTCACTGGAAATGGGATATATTGTGAAGGTAGGGAAGAAACAGATTCAAATTACACTTAACTGCATCTGTTCTTTTCAATATCACATTATGTTTGCACTGCTTTAACTATTACATAATCTCGGAAATAGATTTAGAGCAGGCTTTGATTTTAGTTTATATTGTACATTCCTAGAGATCAACGAGTGCCTTCAACCTGGCGCATGCCCAGAAAATGCAATTTGTAACGATCTAATAGGACGATGTGAATACACATGTCAGCCAGGGATTTGAAGGACTGGCATGTTCTGGTTAGCAATAGGTTTCATATTGTGGAAGGAAAGTTTATATTTGGTCGTTTATACACGAACGTTTTGAGCCAGTGTAGGTAGAGACGATAATAACTGCACATTACGAAGAATACAGCCATCTGAAAAATACAAGCAGAACCCGTGCCTTCTTTTTTCCGGTAGTTTACCAATCTACAGTGATTTTATTTTGGAACTATGATCTGGAAACTCGGCAAATTTGAAATTGTCTATAAAGAGCTACAAATGTATGTGAAAGGATTTTGTCGTGCATGCAGAAATCTAGTAACATTTTGTGAATTACGACTTCACACGATAATGCTCGATAATGGTATTGCATGATTGCTTAATTATGCCAAAAGTTCATTGCAATTATTTTGCACAAATCTGCATGAACATGAACAAGTTAGCTTGCTCTGTTATTTAACTCCTCGTATAATGATGTACGAAAGCTTATGAAAACTAAATTAAAAATTATAGAGCACAGAGACTTTGACCAAGTTTCCAGTTATGACTTGGCTATGTCCGCATGATCCTGCAAATTGTCCAGTTCAGGGGAATCTTTCCGCCGTCCACAATTTTATAATTACTCAAATAAGATCAGTATCGCATAAGATCTCAGCACTTTCCCATTGTGGAGTAAAACCGTCCGTAGCTTAGAAGAAATGAAACAAATTGGGAATAAAGCAACAAATTACATGCTGTTGAGAGGTTTCTGTATAATTTCTTTTCTTTAGGCATTTATAGTTAATTGTAGATATGTAATTCTTCAAATCAAAACCTATTTATCAAAAATATGGATTTGATTCGAATATTTCAGTCCTTAAAAAACACATTATTGAGCCATTTTAATTTCAGTTATTCAACGGTTTACGTCAAAAATTGCTGCGGCCAATTGCGAATTTACTATAATTTTTAACTTAACAAATGCTTTGTGGTAATTAAAGTGTAACAGCTAGTATATCGTGTGTTCAGCCTGTTCGGTGAGTTAAAGGTAAAATTTCGAAAACTAAGAATGGAAAATGGTAATATTTTCCAGATACTAATGAATGCCAGACAACATCCTCAGCTTGTGACGCAAATTTGGAATGTCGAAATCTCTACGGAAATTTCTCTTGTGTCTGTCCATTTGGTCAGTGGTTTGTCCGTAATAGTTGTGAAGGTATATGTATTAAAAAATATTCATGAGAAAAATCAACACTGCGTTCTCAACATCATATTTCCCCGATGTAAAAATAAACTTTTCTAGGTTTTGCTCTCGTTGCAAAGAGGGGGCAATAATGATAGCTACCTATGCATGACTAGTTATCAATTTTTTTAAAATACCAATCTATTAAATACCATTTGTTTGAACACAACGGTGTTGTTTTTAGACCCGTTTAAGGTCCAAACAGATCGGACGCGATTCGGCAACGCGACGCGAATTTTCAGTTTTCAAAAACAAATAAAACCGTCAACGGATAAAAATTTTACAAGATATGCAGACCAAATCAGCTAAAATTGGTTAAGTCGTTCCGAATATTTGAAAAACATTTATCACTTATTTACTGAGACCGAGGGAAACAGTGGGTTTTGTGGACCCGAGACCGTCGATGTTTCCCGAGGCGAAGCCGAGGGAAACATCGACGTTCGAGGGTCCACAAAACACACTGCTTTCCCGAGGTCTCAGTAAATAAGTGTTTTAATATATATATATATCAATAGTCAAAGTCATTAAAGAACAAATGAACGTCAATACATGAAATATTTTAACATTAAAACGTTAAATTAAACACTAGCTACACTGCAGTTACTTAAAGCGAAAGTTTTACTTACGTACTAGGAATGTCCAAAGGTCGCATCTTCAGGTGATGGCGCACGTGATTTTTTTTGTTATTCGCCGGTCGATAACCTATTGTTTCCCTCTCGTGCTGTTGCGAGGAAGACAGTCTAATTTCGTCACTCTCACGTGATATGCTCTCAACCAATAAAACACTAGAAAAATGCGACTTTGACTATTGATATATAATAATGAAAAATATTAAAGTTAATTGTCATTGAAAACTGAAAATTCGCGTCGCGTTGCCAAATCGCGTCCGGTCTGTACGGGTATTTACACTTGCAATTTTTGCTGCGATTTCTAGTGCGATTTTTTTCTTCTGATGAATGAGAACGAGTAAATAAGTTATGAATGTTCTGAGTATATATACCCTCAAGTAAACATTCCTAACTCATCTATTCGTTGACATACATCCGGAGAAGAAAATTGCATTCAATAATTTCAAGTGTAAACGAGCCTTTACTCGTCGTAAGCTTGATTGTTGGCTTCTGTAACACCCCTACTTTGCAACTGGTATCACAATGAACATTTTTGTTGCGAGTTGCAAAAAATAATTTGAACCTGATTCTACTTGAAGTTTCACGTAATATTGCCTCGTGTAACATGAACCTAACTTTGCGATTTCCTATTTTTTCCTCAGATGCGTATGTTTACGAACTGAACTTTATTGTACTGGAAGGCCTGGATTATAAGGACGATGTAACTGACACAAGTTCCAAATATTACCTCAATTCATTTGTGGATATCGAGAACGCGGTAAGTTATTTCATTTTGACGCTTAGTGGATATCTTCAAAGATTCATCAGGCCGATTTCAAGGTTTTCCGAATGGTGTCACATGACGTTAGCAGCGTGTTTTTCAAATATCATTTAATTGAATCGGCTCGATTAATCATGTGTAAACGTACCTTTACACTGATCATAGTTAATAGAGACAACTATGCACCGATTTATTTGAGAAAGTCAGGCTACTGACTTCAGTTCAGTGTTTAATTTTTATATAAAAAATTCTTAAAGAGGCGGTCAAGTCCGTTCCGCTCATGCGCGTGTTTTGTTTTGTTTTGTTTTGTTTTGTTTTGTTTTGTTTTGTTTTGTTTTGTTTTGTTTTGTTTTGTTTTGTTTTGTTTTGTTTTGTTTTGTTTTGTTTTGTTTTGTTTTGTTTTGTTTTGTTTTGTTTTGTTTTGCTTTGTTTACATTTTTGTTTCAAATAATAGATAATTTAATTCAAATTCCGATCTGTGGGCCCACAAATTAGCTCATTAATTACGCATTCAGAATATATCACGGAAAAATTGAACTACTAAAGCAAAAATGTAGCTCAAAACAAGAACTTTTAAATGGAAAATGCTAAGAAGCACTTCTTACAGAGATCTGGAGAAAATTTGATTGCAATTTGTACAAATTTGGTCCA